>NMRB01002342.1:91294-111569 GCA_002633025.1 Notospermus geniculatus
TATGTCGTGTATCCTCATAAGATGTACCCACCATAAAAATTTGGTGATGATCCGATCAACGGTTAAGGCGAAACTGCACTTTAAAGGTTTTCGGTTTATCCCCCCTGGTGGCCAAGCCAGGAATCAGATCGGACCGAAATTGGGTGTCATAGGTCATTTGACCTAGGGGTATATGTGTACCAAGTTTCAGATCAATAGCCCCAGCGGTTACAAAACGTGCCCTGCTAACGGACGACGACGGACGACGACGGACGACGACGGACGACGACGGACGACAGACGCCACGTGATTGCTATAGCTCACGAGTGAGCTAAAAATCACTCATAGCTTACCTTCTGTTTGAGAAGAGGGGACAGTTGTTTCAACTTCTGTACCAATCCAATCTCAACAACAATAGGATCAAGATGGTCCTCTGCGAATACATCGAAGATAGAATCCAAAGCCTCGGCAATAACCCACAACTCCGAGTCTTTGGCACAGACTTCCAGTAGGTACGTTCCTATCATCTGAAATGAGACAACCAGAGTTGCCATCCATTCGAAGAAGAGGAACTTGGAGGGAAAGAGAACAGGATGCAGGTGTTTCATCATCAAATGAAAGTGAATACGTGAGTTCACTCGCCACTTTACTACCGTCACTGCCACTGTCGACTACAGCTGCAATGATCAGAAGGAAGTTCAGTTCGGCCACTTACTCCCAGGTGGCGTGGTGATCACTCAATATATTCTGAGCTTCTCCACTTGAGAGAGAAGCACGGAACCAAAAAAAGCATCGGTTCAGATTTCTGTGCCGATGTTTTTTTCTGGCAAAAACATACGAACAGTTCCAACTGGCACTGAATAGGAAGCCAACACCTCTTCTTTCTGCACATACCTTCAACAGCGAATGAGGATCTTGTTGTAAAGCCAGCATACATCCTATTGTCGACACAACTCTTATTGTGTTGGCTCGGACTTGAGGATTGCCCGACTTCTCCCCCATCTCGAATATCAGCTGCAGTGCCTGAGGTGTGGCGTCCTTGAACTAAAAGTAAATAGACATAGTTTAACTCTTTGACACCCAAGGCCGAGATAACTCGGTATCAGTTAGGTGTCCGACACCACCACTTTCTTTTGCTCTTAAAGATAATGTATCACGACTTCATTGTTTACATTCAATGTTTGTAAACATGGATGTTTACATTAGGTTATTTTGGACCTTAGGACATGCCAACCCACCAAATTGAATATTTTCAGTATCAAAATAATTTCTAGAGGGGCATGCCACCAACAAATTACTCATAAGACAAAGAAAGACTGTACATAAACAAACAAAATGTAAATAAACAATGATTTTCGTGGCCCGCGAAAATATCCGTGATATATTATCTTTAACTCAGTTATTATTGGTCCGATTGAGCTGAAATTACGTGCAAATGAAAGAGAATTGTTGAGCGCCTTTTCACGTGCCTTTAGCGTAAATATAGACTGGTAGAGGTTAAGAGAGGGGGCTAACATTATACATGTACAGCTACTTCTTACCTCAGGAGACTTGAGTTCCCCTAATTTAACAACAACAGCCCGCATTGCGCTTGTAACTGCTTCTAAAAACTCAACATCACTCTGAGCTGAAACACGATGAAAGCACAAACATTTTATTTAAGTTGTCAATCTGAAAACAACAAAATACTTAGTAGATGCAAAACTACATGAAGATGACAATGGGCCGTATGCTTGGGTCAGACTTCAGCCACACTTTCATTTAAGTCTGACTTTTCTCAATGCTTCAAGCAAAGAGAAAGTCTAACTTCAGCTATACTTTAGGCTAGTCTGACCCAATCATACGGCCAAAACTCTACAAGAGTGATACCTACCAGCAGTGTTCATAGCTAGTTGTGTCAAATCCAGCCATATTTTATGCATTTGGCGCAGGCCGCCCATGATGTCTGGTTCCATTGCACTGACCATGTTACTCAGACAGAACAATGCTCTGACTTGTACCTCCTTCAGTCTTTTTGCAATAGCTTTTGTTTTGCGGTGTCTGTTTAATATGTCAAGTAGACCAGCATCCGGTGGCAGCATCTTTTGAAGCACCTGCAAAAAAATAGAGAAGTCAGACGACAGAAACAGACACAAGAATGATGGATGGAATAGGAATACGTTACAGAGATTGTTGAAAGTAATTAGAAGAATACC
Organism: Notospermus geniculatus; assembly: GCA_002633025.1. Lineage (NCBI taxonomy): Eukaryota > Metazoa > Nemertea > Pilidiophora > Heteronemertea > Lineidae > Notospermus > Notospermus geniculatus. The sequence continues at coordinate 93,469 of NMRB01002342.1, forward strand.
ACCAAACAACTAAACTGACTGCCATTCTGGCTGACAACTCACACTGGATAAGCAGTTTTCTCTAAGGGTAAAGATCATTGCAATAAAATGAAATTTTCTTGATTATTGACCTTTACTTCAAATCATCTTATGTCGTGTAGGAAAAAGAAATGCTCACCAGTTTCAAGATATCATGTGAGGCAAACAATGAATGGATTTCCTTTGGAACACATATCGGTGACTGAAAAATGAAGTAAACAAACCTTTGACACATCCACCAATATCAAGTTAATACCCAATAAAAAGTTTCCCATAAAAACCAAGCAATTTTTATCAACCTACGAATATGGAACTAGAAAAGAGAACTGAATTACTCACCAATATATCTGTCTGCATATCTTCTTCTTGGCTGCCATTGGCCACCATGTCCATTCCATCATCGCTACTACTGTCCAAGTCGTCCCATTCTTCCCCATCATCTTCAAGGAAAAAGGGTTAATTCATGACATTTGTCTAGTTACCGGTACAGCAAATGCAGTAAATGTTACAGCACTTCTCCTTAATCCAAGACATACAGCAGAAATTTGTCAAAGTTTTGATCCCTCAACTTGTGTGAAAATGTAGCAACAAAATGTTTGTGTTTCTCATTTTGAAGTTTTCCCACATCAAAAATTTAACACTACCTTTAGCACAGCAAAGATTGGAGAGTATCTCTATCACCAGTTGTTGGGCTTGAAGAACATTGCAAAGTTGCTGTATCTTTGGTTCGACTCCATTAATCTGAAAGGCAAGCGTGGACAAGTCACAAGTACTAGAACAAGCGATAGTCTTCTGGCATGATAGCGACAAGAAGAGATAAAAACATAACAAAGATTTGTGCAGTACTGTACTTACAGAAACTTCAGGCACGTGATTGTTGGGTTCCCCACCAGCAGCTTCAGATGTACCATTAGTCTGAAACAGGGAAAGGTGAGGGCTCAACAAAGGTCATACTCGGTAGCAATAGAGACAACTAATTTGAAAGCAGATGTACAGATCTGAGTTGCCTGTTAGCAGATTTAAATAATACACATACCTTCATATTCTGCAGATCATGCCCCAATTCATTCAATGCTTTCCCTGTGTCTATTTGTAGTGTCTGAACCAGTACATCCACTACAGTTGTTAAGGTATTACCATTCATCAGCACCCAAGGTTACCATTACTTATATTGAATAAGACACCTGAAATGAGATAAACCAATGTCAACTCACCACTAGAGTTGGAAAATTCTGGTACGAAAAAGGCTACAAACCAATGTCGACTTACCTATGGCAAGCGTCTTCAGGAGAACATGCTGACCTGAATCCGTTTCATCAGTTCCCTGGATGAGCTGGAGGAAGTTGGCCACAGATTCATGGGTATTCAGAACAGAAGATGCCTGGGTGTTGCCATCCGTGACTGTATTTAAGCACTGGGCTGAAAAGTATCAGTAATCAAAATCAGTATCAGTAATCAAAATGCACCCAAACAACCACCCTGAGCACAAGTGCGCGAGTCACACTTGAGGTGAGGGGAATTTCAAGAAACTGGAAGACCTGATGACAGACAGAACTTGCAAGCCCATGGATTCCTGTATCTAAAATCTATTTGTGAATCAGTTCAACACATGTACCGTACGTAGATTTATATTTCAACAAGATTCTCACTGAAGATAGACAATTATCAACAACTCACCCACAGCTACTGCTAGATCATACCCATAAACATGAGATTGAAGGCAAGGCAGCAAGATCTGTAAAATATCCTCCCTGTTGAACATGTTCACAGCAACTTCACTGCTCTCACTGAAGTAAAGGTATCAATAAGACACATGAACGGTTTTGTGCGTGTGAAAGCATCGCCAGACAACAGATCTGCTGATCATACAGATTGAATGCACTGTGTAATACTACAATCTAGCCAGGAAATTAATCGAACACGCTAAATCAGCAGAATACATATGTATTGTTATTCACACCAGGAATCTTACCAAAGATTCCACAGAAGGTGTACCGCATGCAGGAATATTTCACTTTCTTCAACGTTCTTGTCACCCTGTGGTTTCCATTGAGTGCCGTACTGTTTCAGGAGAGCGACTAGAGGTGTCATGATATCCAACTCCATCATTTTATCACAAACTTCATGACCTCCTTCCACAGTCATGTTTCTGTAACAAATAAGAAAGAAACCAATTCGGTACATCGTAAAACTGCTTTTTCCAGGGTTCAAAGTTCATGACCATTTTTTTGGTCTAAAATGCAACCTGGACTTCGCTCTGTGCGACCCAAAAATTTGATGTTCTAATGCATTTTGTACTATTGTGTGCAACTTGATTTTTTGGCCTCTTTGACCAAAATCTGCTTTTCCTAAATATGATCCCTCTTTGACCAAAATCTGCTTTTCCTAAATATGATCCCTATTTTCTACAAATCGAAGCATGTTTCCTATTAAATATTTGCCACCGAACTGATAACACCTACCTGAGGGCTCCTACAGCTACATGTCTAACATTACGACTAGGATCCAGAAGCAGGGGACCAAAATGATACGGAGGTGCTGTTTCAGGAGACCTTTTATGGCACCGGGCTGGCCAATGACTGCTGCTATGGTAACCAAAGCACACTCCCTTTCTTCTGCTACTGTACTCTGAAGCTGGAAGATGAGAAAATGCATGAATACAACAATATCTTTAAATGAACTTCCACAGCTGACAGCAGCAGCAAATCTGTGTTTCTTAGGGTAGGATATACCGGTAAATCTGTAAATAATAAATGCATGCTAGGCCTATTTCTGTAGGCCTAGGCCTATACGGTAACATAATCGGTTATTGACAGCCTAGGCCTACACAAATTTACAAACTAGGACTAGGCTACAAAGTACAAGTTCAACTTGTACTTTGTAGTCCTAGCCTTAATCTGAATCAATGCCAATACAATATGAGTGTACCTTTTCAGCCAGAGCTGCCATTGGAATAGGTTCATTTTCTCCAGCCGCCAGTTCTTCTTCAGCAGCCTCCAAATCTTTTTGGCTGGGAATGCCGGTAGGATTAGGGGCTCTTTTCTTGTGTTTTTTAGCACGACTTTTACCCATGTTGAAATCTAATCAATTTCTTTAAGGGTATACCAAAGTGCCAAACTTGTAAATTTATGTCAAGAAGTGGTGTCTCCAAAAGCAGGCATGGAAATAGTTTTGATTAAGTTTGCACTGCACATCATACTCTATGAAGTACAGAGATCCTGAATATGCCCAAAGTTCAAAGTCAGCATGCACCACTTATGTAATATGTGATAAAACAATGGCCCACTTTTGTGCAAATGTACAGGTCTACTCGTACAAGTATCTGGTACAAACGAACCACCAAAATGTTGTTAGGNGAATCAATGCCAATACAATCTGAGTGTACCTTTTCAGCCAGAGCTGCCATTGGAATAGGTTCATTTTCTCCAGCCGCCAGTTCTTCTTCAGCAGCCTCCAAATCTTTTTGGCTGGGAATGCCGGTAGGATTAGGGGCTCTTTTCTTGTGTTTTTTAGTACGACTTTTACCCATGTTGAAATCTAATCAATTTCTTTTATTTAGGGCAACGATTTGGTAAGAGTTGCTTGATTTGCAACCAATATTTGAAGAGAAAATCGGGAAAAAGATGTGAGAAAAGTGCACATGTTCAAGTCATGCTGCCATCATGGCACAAAACGGAAGTGGTGAGCCTGGTCTCCAAATTTGTACATTGTACATTTTACAGTGCTCTTTGATATGCGTAGCAATCTGAAATCGAGGTTGATTCATAGTTCCACATTACGCTAGGTGGCAGCAGCTGACGGTGGCGACCAAATTCAGTCTCCAAACACACGGACACACTCTCCAACCCAATACCGTACGATGCTGCCACCTTTCGTCAAATTGTGGAACTTGGTACTATGTCCAAATGTGGTGTGTAAAAGAAATGAAATGGTCTATAAACTACTGTAAATGTATGATGATTTGACCTATAACTGCTACAATGAAGAGAAATCCAATTCTAGTACACATGTAGTTGTTACGTGAGCTTTGTAATATAGGCCATGCCCTGTGATTCATGCAAAGCAAAAGTAGGCTAGTATTTTCTGATCTTTCACTCACCAACTTTCACTACTAACATACAGGGTGTCCCTTAAATAGGCCTATTGACTCTGAATACTTGTCATAATTCATTGATTAGTGTGTCATGATGATCATGTTTCCCGGCACGGTTTTCAACGACGCCCACCACCATTGTTGACGTTGACATCGTGATGCAAAGCCGGGAACAAAACGTATTGCTGACGACCAAGGGCTGACGACNCGAACCACCAGAACGACTGTCTGTTGTGTCCCAGAAATGATGAATCTTGCATTTCCCCATTGACGTAATTCTGATATCACAGCATTTGTAGGCTATACTATTTGTGAAGTCTTCAATTCAAACTTCTGATTCCAGGGAGGCTTGGTGTCCAATGACGATGGTGAATAAAAAAAGAGACTGACTGCCGAGCAAGTCAAGTGTCATGGATGCTCCACTCGAAGGGAATATTCTCCTCACTGGTGAAGGGGACTTCTCCTTTGCCTTTGCTTACGCCCTCCAAGCTAGCGACCCAACCAGAATCACAGCAACTTGTTATGATAATGAAGAGGCAATCAGAAAACACAAGGGGGCGAAGAAGAATATCAAGATGTTGAGAGATCTAGGTAGGGCCAACACCAAAGGCTGGCTGCAGTTATGAAAGGATCGCACTGTTTTTTATATTTGCTCTGATCCTGAAATCATTGAGCGGTTGTATAAGTGCTTACTGCTCTGCTGCAGCAATGAGTAAGGGTACTATCAAATTCCATTGCCTAAAGGTCTGGGCCGACCGCACAGAAAGTCCAATAGTGCTTATCGGCAGTTAGTCATAACGCCTTTTCCTATTAACTAAACCACCGATAGGCACCGAAAGCACTATTGGAGTTTCTGTGCGGTCGGCCCTGGTGGGGCAGCTGCCGCCAGCCGTGATCTGGTTTCTGTCTGAGAAATGACATAGTTGGTAGACATCTTGATAAGTCGTTGACTATTTTGTTCCAGGTTCCTCTGTTGTCCTTGGAGTGGATGCCACAAAACTACATGAGCAGAGAGAGAAAATCTCAGACTCCAAACAGCTTTTCTCTTGTGTCATTTTCAACTTCCCACATATTGGAGGGAAGTCGAACATCAAGAAGAACAAGGCCCTGTTGAAGGACTTTTTCATCAGGTTAGAAATCTTGGACCTTATTTACAATGTTGTCGTAACTAACGTGAGTTTGTAACTATCGTCCATTTGCAAACAATCAGTTCACCATCAGCCTGTCAAAGAATTTGCATTGTACCTGTAAAGTTGTGAGGATCTTGTGAATAAGATCCCTGGTCCTTTGTACCGAGATGGATCAACCAAGAAACAGCTTTTTTTATCTCCCCGCTTTTTGAAAAAAGTCGGGGAGATATTGTTTTACCCTCCGCCGTCAGTCCGGCTGTCCGTCCGGCTGTCCGTCCGTCCGTCCGAAAGTGATATCTCCTCCTAGACCGTTCAACGGAGGAGCTTGAAACTTTGGTATATATTAGGTACTCATCCACTATTGTGCACAACACTCTTGGAATTTCGATCCAACTCCCTGTCTTTCCACCAGGGGGCGATATGTGAAAAACACATTTATGGTCATTACTCCTAAAGTAATTGTGATAAAGTGATGAAATTTGGTGTGAAGGTTCATCTGTGACAGCTTCATAATATATCATACGGGTTTTGACCTTGACCTACTTTCAAGGTCACAGGGGTCAAACTTTAATAAAAACTAGGAGCCGTCCGAAAGTGATATCTCCTCCTGGACCCTTCAATGGAGGAGATTGAAACTTTGGTATATATTAGGTACTCATCCACTGATGTGCACAACACTCTTAGAATTTCAATCCAACTCCCTGTCTTTCCACCAGGGGGCGATCCGTGACATATACATTTATGGCCATTACTCCTTAAGTAATTGTGATAAAGTGACAAAATTTTGTGTGAATGTTCATCTGTAACATCTTCACAATATATCGGACAGGTTTTGACGTTGACCTACTTTCAAGGTCACAAGGGGACGAACATTCCTTAAAACCACAAGAAACATGTGAAAAACACGTCTATGGGCATTATTTGTAAACTATTTGTGATGAGATGACAAAATTGTGAGTGGTGGTGTATCTGGAATTTGGAATGTTTAGGTACCGTACTCGACTGCTAATGTGCCCAACCCCCAATGTATTTCGATCAAACTCAGCCTCTTCCCACCAGGGGTCAATATATGAAAGACACAGGAAAAATAACCATCAGGTTTTCCTTTTGACGGGCGCGAAAATGCATGCGCCTCGCAAACAATAGAAATTCTATTGTTTGCGAACCGCATGCGTTTTCGCGCCCGTCGAACGGAAAGGCCTGAACCATGTCACCATTACTTCCTGTCGAAAGCGGGGAGATATGCGATGGGCTCCCATCGACATTGCTCTAGTTCTACCTGATTTTACAGACGCACAGCAGCAGACCATGGCTTCAGAGTCGACCACAGATCACCCCTAGGCCTGTTATGATCTGAATCACCATCCACCAATCACACCGAGTGTTGCATCAACTTTATTTCACTTTTTTCAGCGCTGTCCAAGTACTTGAGGATGATGGTATAGTTTGTGTGTCCTTGTGCAGAGGACAAGGAGGAACCCCAATGGATAAGCCACGCAGAGAATGGCAGAACACCTGGCAGGTCGTCTCTATGGCAACATACGGAGGTCTTATCTTGAAAGAAGTGAAACCTTTCAGTGTTGATGATTTTCCACAGTACACATCCACTGGCTTTAGGTATGATATAAAGAGATGTTCCCTCTTCATAAAGTGCTTTTCAAAATGTCCAGTCATTTTTGCACTCATTTTACCTTGCAATGGAACCTAACCACAAACCACAAATTGGCCACTTACTGTGCATGTCGATTAACGATTGACTGACTTCCAATAGGACCTAGTTCAGGTCAATACTCTGATTGAAGATAATCATGCCATCATGCACATGTATTTGGAAAATTTATGGTTTGTGGTTAGGTTTCATTGCAAGGTAAAATGACTGGAAAAATGACTGGCCATGAAAGGAAAAATGACTGGCCATTCTGAAAAGCACTTTACCAAATGTTGAACTGTCTTCATACATGTACGGATGTAACATTTCGCATGTGTCAGCTTACAACTCGTGCAATTCTTAACATTCAAGCTTATCTGTCCTCACCCATGTTATCGAGTCAAAGAAGGAACATCATTTGCCAAACGTAGGTGGTACAACTCCTGTTTTTTCACTCTCTAAATATCTTCGAAATTGATTACTTGCTAATTGTTTGATTGTTTGTTTTCAGGAGTCGAGATCAGTGGTTTCACACAAATGATGCCCTCACTCATATATTTGTCAAATCTTTGCCAAACATGAGGCATGACCTACAAGAAAGGATCACTGTACCTGGTTCCAGGAAAACGTTTTGCTGCCAGTCCTTCATAGCAAGGAAACTGAAGTCTTTAAACAAGTTGAGAGGGTCTGGACTAGAGTACGTTTACCCTGATTGTTTTAAGCAAAAGAAGTGATGGACCTCGCACTAAGCACAATACAAAACAGTTAAGAACAAGTCGTAATGTTACCTTAATTCTCCAAATGTTTGCTATCTACTTTTAAAAGTTTGCAATACAGATACAGATTTTGAGATGTGATCTCACTTCATACAGGATAGGCTATTGAAAGAATTTACTTTTTGTTTCATTTCTTGTTTCCTTTCCTTTCAGGAAAACCTTGTGGCTGGATTCAAAACATCCCACCAGTGCAGCTCTGGAGAATGTTCTGAGAAACTGCAGTGCTGTCTTTCCGTCAGTTAGATTGTACTTGCCTCAGAAGCAGTTGGATTTGCTTCAGCCCGACAATCAACATCTCAGGTCAGACATCAGCAAATACTATGTCATGTATGAAGACACAGTGAACTCACCAAATACCCCAGAAGAGGGCGTTCGTGTGTTATCAAACGAGGGTGAAAAAGAGGCCAGTGGAGGAATGTTTGAAAGACCGAAGAGGCCAGTTCCAGTAGACGTGTCCAGTCAAGATACCCCCTGTTCAAAGGCAGTAAAGCTTATGAATAAGCATGTTTCTAGTGTTTGCAGTGTACCTGACAAACAGGGTTCGATTTTTGAGAGTGTTACAGGGCTGCCTGTTTGCATAGTGAAGCAGTTGAAAGCCTTGGGCGTTGATGACGTTGTTCCTCGCCATATTCATTTATTACCATCATCTTTGGTTGAACTGCTTCCTTCATTTCATTCTCAGATGATCGTTGATGATGAACAAACTGTCATCTTAACTGGCGTAGTGTTCGAACGATGCCCAGTCACAGAATACAGGTACCCAACACGTCGGGAGCTGTTGATCATGACAAGGTATAGAAATGATGCAAGTTTTGCCGATTTTTCAGCAAAAGTTTTGAAGTGTTTACCAGAATCTGTGAGGAATAAACTCAGGACTATAGAGTGCAGTGAAGCTGATTTTGATCCCGTCCGGGCTGACGGATTTGTGTTCAAGTCACTAAAATGTCATCCAGAGTTCATGATTGGTTTTGATTATAATCCTGACATTACGGACTTGAAAGCGTATGAACCGTGTTCATCTACAGATGCAATAATTCTGGATGAGAAACCAGTCTTCAATGCACTTGGATTCGCTGGCCTTTACTCTCCGACACCTTATTGTGAGGATAAATCCCTTTTTTCGTTCTTCATCTGGGATCTGGATAAAATAACCCTCGAGATGAACGGAGTGAAGGAACTTCGTTTGTTGTGGTCCGAGGATCAGAGAATCCACGCAGCAAATCCTGTCACCAATTTAGACATTTTTGCCACGGGAGAGAACGAAACTGAGCCGATACGCCATCTTGGTTCTGAATGCCAGACCCATTGCGCATCTGCTCGTGAAGTGAATCTTGTTGACCTTGAACTTAAACATCCTGTAGCTTCAAAGAGTGAAGTTGATGAAACTCAGTCCAACGATGACAGGGCAACACCTGATGAGCGTCCTGGTGTTAGGCCTAGAATTGTCCCTTTATGTCTGTACCCTATAAAACATCGTCACGATGTGACATTTTGGGAAAACCGCCATGACGATTTTGATGAACAGCTCTTTTTTGACAGCATCAGGAGCATTGCAGATGATAACGTGAAATCAGTAACTCTTGTGAATGAATTTGACCACAGTGAATATGGACACAGTCGATGTTATCGCAATATATACCAGTCATGTGATAGGGCCTTGTCATACCACATGTCACATGATGTACAGAATACAGTTCGTTTGGGTGTGGAAGCTCAACAGGGTGTGACATTGAGATAGAAAAAAACAAACTCCAGTGATTTTAAATTTCTTAAAAGGTGTATTTTATTTTATTGGAAAAGTATACATACATGTGTCAGTGATAATTGGAAACGTTCAGCAGCAAAAATACTACAGAAGGTATGTGACGCGGAAGTTGAATCTAGTAAATGCAAATTCCCATGAAAAATTTTTCTTCGTTGTCTGATATGTCCACCCTATGGACCATGAAAGCAGGTTTATGTTGAGGAATCGGCCACTTCACTACAGAAACTGAAGTCATTACGACGTCATGTAGTGCAACGCACCATGGTTGCGACATGGACCTGAATTCTGGTCCACCTTTGCAAAATGGAGAGTTTCTGCAAAGCCCTTGAAGTTTGAATGCAAACGCCAATCCCATTGTTTGATCCCACGAAGAGAGCACCGAACAAAAGGATAGATGTTCATGTTTGCATTTTGGGGGCTTTGCAAAACTCTCCAATGTGCAGACTTTCACAGACATGTCAACACATACAAATGTACTTGTATAGGAGTTAATCAATACACCATACATGTGCTGGATTATACACAGTACATGTATTCAAACCACAGGTACTGGTAATGGCAAGAATTGCAAGCAGAAGCCCAACAGAATGAACAAATGTGATTATGCATCAGATATTTGCAACTGGTATATAGAAATGGTGAACTACTTGACTGGCAATGTCTCGGCCAATTGTGACTTGCGTGTATACTGATATGGAAAATATAATGATAAAAAATACATGTTGGAGGTAATCTCAATATAATAGTCTATCATCTTATCAAGGCAGTTAGGCTCCCAACAATGATAAGTGAAGTTTTTTCTTCATTTTCCATGGTGGAAGAGTGCTGTGGATGGTTACAGTTCATCTCGTCTCTGAAATTGTGAAATGAGACCTTGGTCAGAATTTCTCCAAGCCCAACACGATCATGGGGAGGGGAGGGGGAATGCTAGTTATGAACTATGAGGAGAAAATAGAACCTATGAACAGAAACTGTTGCAGAAACCCTGACTCTCCTCAACGTTTGGCGATCGCAAAACTACTACGATTAATCCCCGAAAAAGAGGAGCTTTGACTTACCACATTGTTGCTATCAGGTCGATCACAGTGGCAAGGATTATTAGGATTGGGCTGATCAACACGCTCCATCTCTTCATAAATACGAGGTTTCGATGCCAACAGCTTTGAGTATTCCTAGTTTGGAGAGAAAGCAATGATCTGTTTTAAAAACCGACTCAGAGTCAAAGGGAAGGATTTATCTTGACATATCGAAGCCTATGGTCTCTTCACCCTTTGATTATGCACCTGAGCAAGAGCAGGAGTGAGTGGAACTCAGGACAAGATGGTAAGATTGCAAGTACTGGTAGGCCTATGTGTAGATTATTGATCTACATTTCGGCGAGTGCCTTACTTACCTGAAATAGTACCATATGATAACATAATATATCATCTGCTAAGAGATGATCACGTACATAGCTTTGTGCATTCATAGCTATCTGTTCAGCCTGGAAGAACAGAATAAATGAAAGAATTAGTTTATTTGCAAATTCTAATCAAAGAGCAGTAAAACGTTCCCTTACATCAGGGGCTTTTCAGTCCTAGACAAGCTCCATGTCATTGGTCAAGCAGGGAATAAGTTAAAGACCGCCAAGTCTCACGTCTGCACAAGACATGCTTTTGTTAGGACCAGCTGAAGTACATCAACATGTAAACTAAACACTTACCTCCTTGTCATTTTCTTTTGCCCACTGTAACTTCTCCATGACATCACTGATGTCTCGTTTGATTGGAATGTAGTGCTGATATGGAACGAGATCTTTGTAAAAATATTCATAATATGGTGAATCCTGTTTGAGAACAACAGCGCCACCTGCCAGAAGGTATGGCAACCGATATGCAGCAACAGTTCCGTCGATGTTGATCTGATATTTATACTGCAATAGAGTAGATGTTTTTCATTAATGAAGAAAATTGCTCCTGAACTTGAGACTAAGCCTGCAGCACACGTCACCACTTTCGTTGCTCATACAGGCAATTTTCGTGGTCGCCACGAAAATGGCCAAGTGTGCTGTGGCCAGCAACGTCCACTCACCACAGAAATTCTGTTGTGACCATGAGTTGCCGAAAATCAAACTGGTTTGATTTCTCACCACGAAAATTGCCGTAGTTGCGAGTTGTGGTGATGCGTGGCCATCAGCAGCACACAAGACCAGTGAGTGGTGACGTCTGCTGTAAACCGGCAATCGCCACAAAAAATGCCTGTATGAGCAACGAAAGTGGTGACGTGTACTGCTAGCTTTATGCCACCACATGTTGCAGGGACAATGTAGCATTATCAGTTGTCACATCTGTGACAATGTTCCCATTGTGCAAGCCCACCACAACTGCACTGTTTTGTTCTAAGTGATCACAGATGTATCCAGAAATAAAGAATACAAGCCATATGTATCTGCATTCAAGGTGGGTAGTTTTCGATGAAGGGAGTGAATTCACCCAGTCTTCAGGGGACATTTTTGAAAAACTTAGAAACAATCCATAGTCTGCCTCATTTTTCCTACCTTGAAGAAATCGAAAAATGAGATATGTTTCACAAGCTCCCCCAACTCCTCCTTCTTATGCTTGAAGAAGAACATGTTCGTCAACTTTGCATCAAGGATTTCTGGATGCTTCCTGGACAGTTTGACAAGGTCTAACCGTTCCTGACAACTATCCCGCCCCCTGAAGAATCCCTTCTCTTCCTTGTCTTCCCACTTGGGTCCTGCGTTTGCTTGCACTGACAACATGTCGAGCATCACCCTAAAAATCAAATACATCAAAAGTACAGTTCAGGATAAACAAAACTGACGAAGAGTCGCCTCGTTTTTACCAAAGATTTCAAGCCATTTTGGGTGAAATGCAGAATAATGTTGACAAGTGCAAGGTATGGCCAAGAGAGAAAATAATGAGATGGCAAATTGTCCTTTGAATTGTTATGATTCGTTCACTCTACTTACCTCCCCATGGTTTCCAAAGTTGATTCTGTGATATCGTAAGTAGGCATGATGATATCATGGGAATCATCTGACCCGCACCAAGAAAAGATGGGAATTGGCTTGTCCTTGCGATGCTTCATAACCAAGGGCCAGTCTCCAAGATTGACAATGAATTCCATGTCTGGTAATTTGACCTGAAAGTTTAAAACTGAGATTCCTAACTATCACACAATAAAGTCTTCAGCTAGTTCTAATTTTTCTTCTGTCATTTCCTTCATTAGTGTATGCGCCATGGCATGTAAAATCACATCGCATGGAATTTGTTAATTGTCTTCATGCAATCAAAGATTTGTCACATCTCATGTTGACAAAAGAGGAGGTTACCTTCCTGGAAAGTGACAGCAGAATATTATCCATGAACATCTTGAACCCAACGTGTTCACCATGAGTTTTTCTATAAATCTGGAAGAAGAAAATTACATCACACAATGTTTTCACTTGCATTAAACATCTGCTCCCTAACTTCTATCATTTCTTCTCATGCCAACAAAAAATGAAACACACATGGAGGACATATCTGCATTTGCCATGAATCACTATCAATCCTCATCACCTTGGTAACAAAAAATACCCAGCTGTGAAAAACATTCTGAAGCACTTTTTGTAAAAGGCCTACCTTGTTATCTATGACTGTATAATGGCATAAACTATGAGAACCTCTCCTATTAAATCTAGCCACTGCCTCGGCTTCTACAGCCTTCATATCGATCTCCGAGAATATCGCCAGATCCCTCTTCATCTGATCGTAACTTTTCCGACATTTCATGACTTGCATCCATTTTGAAATATCAGATTCTGGACAGTAGCAATCTTCACTGTATATAGAGCCTGAAACAAAGGAAATACATGTGAAGTCATCACAATTAAGTCAGAAAATAACAGTGGACAAAGAGCTTATTTCCCCCTGGCTGTGTATGGTTGGTCCAGAATATGACATCAGAAAACTTTAAAATACTGATACGGTACTTCTCAGATAATTAGTTGATACCAATACTTCACATTGCTGTCCAGTTGAATTTCCGATAGCCACTTCAGGACTATTACCAGTGAATTACATACCGGTAGGCAACATAATACAATCCATAGAATGGAAAGATAAATTGCATGTATTTACTTGCAAGAATAAGAATGACCCAATATTCAAGTGTACCATACAATTTATAGTGATGTAATTTGACAATTTTTCTACAGCTTGTGCTAAGTAATGAATTTAACTAAGTATCCTAGACATTGTTCCTGTAGGCCTACATTTGTGAAGATGATATGATAATGATCATTCTTTATACTTGTAGTGCACAGATAGGCCTAATGCCTCAAAGAAGAAGAATCATATGGATGGAATGATTTACCTTTAAGATTGTACGGTGAATGCGCCAAATGTTTCGATCCGTAGTAGATATTAATCTTGAGATCTTTGTAAGAATCGTGGAGTTTATATCTGACGATATATGAACCATCATGACGGTCTAATAACTGCACCCAAATGCGGGCCCCCTCACCAGTTCTTGCTTGGACGATGTTTACTGATATTACTTCCTCACCAACTGAATCAGTGACACTGGAAAGACACAATGTCATTACCGGTAAATTGGTAGGCTAGGCCTACATGAAAGGCATGAAGGGAGGTTACCATGGTTACAGTAAGACTTCCCACATTTTCATTCAATTTCATACAGAGGGGTGTGTGCCATGTTTAACAAAAGGGGCTTTGTACAGTATCTGATTGCACCTTGTCAGTTCTGAGGCTGTTGGTGACTACCGGTACTGAACTGTGGAGACACATGACTTGACTGAGTGGAGTGTGTAGCCGTGGTTACACTACATAGAAATACCCGGGTTTTTTGGCACCCGGGTCTAGCCCGGCTCTGAAAAATCCCTCCTGAGGCCCGGTGCCCGTCAACACTACTCAAATTTTGTGAGGGGGACCTAAATTAAACCCTCCAAAACCCGTTCGAGCTCGGAGGGGATTATTACACCGCGTTTTTAACAGGTGTGGACAGAAAAAACCCGGGTTCGACACGGGTTTTTTATGTAGTGTAACAAGGGCTTGTGTTGACTGATAAGACCTGGACTGGGCAGACAGCTAGCAACACTCCTGCAGGACAGACCTCCACCCTACCCTCTCCTGACGACCTAGAACCTGATACCAAGATTGAGGACAGCCTGTCTGCATTATTGGTGCGACTCTTGGGTACACGGTAGGCCATTCTGCTACATTGAGAAGGATACAGCACCGATTCTAACTTCTGAAATCAACAGAATAGGCCTACACTCCGGCCAGGGATCAAGGGCCAGGGATATGACATGACATAACCTCAGTGAGCTTTTTTTACAGACAGCCAGGCAGGTGTGAAAGGAAAGAATATCCCCAGGAAAACTGTCCTTGTTACATTCTAACCTCTTGCGATTGGTTTCTAATGGAACAATATACGGGTACCGTTACAATATTGGAAATGGACTTTTTACAAGAGGACATTCTTACCTGTTACACCGGCGTAAGGCACATGACAATGGCTGATATTTATAACAGCTAGCAAATGCTTTTACTTCAAGTTATGTAATATATTTACATTGGACATTACATTGCTGTGCAAATATGCAGTTAAGCCCTAGGGTACCGGTAGGCCTATCATCTGATCATGCTATTACCGGTTACTAAAGGAAAAAAGGACAACCAATTAAGGCCTATCTGTCATGTCTGTGTGTGGTATCAGTTTCTATATTGCCCAATATACTTACTTATTTCCCTTAGTATCCACCAGCTGGATGAAGAAATATCTTGCCGGGACCACAACATCAGGATCCAATCCAGGGCCCCAAACAAGTGATTTTCTGATACTCACAGCCTCAGATTTGTGACCAGCACAGCTCACAATTTGAGCGATTATTACAACGCAAAGCAAAGAGATCGAACATTGACAACTAGTCTGCATGACTCTAGCTACACTTCTGAATAGCTTCTAACAAGAAAACACAATGAAAATCATCTATAGGGCTCAAAAACAGTAAATAAATGCGGCATCAAAACGTCCCTCTCAAACACTGATTGTGTACAACATGGAAGTGTATAATCGTGCCCAGGTGAAGTATGCTTGTATTTGAATGTGCATGTCGACAGCTATCGATATCCTGTCGGCGAGGGTAGACAAGGTGGTGATGTCACTTCCGCGTTTGCGGAAGTAAACATTGCCACGTGGAGTGGGCGGGGCATCAACTGAAAAGAACCGCGAAATTTAAATTTGTCTGAATCCGCGTCCAAGGCGGATCCAGGATTTGGGAAGAGTGGGCGCGCTGTGCTACTAGTACCGGTACTGAAATCTGCGGTGAATTTCAAAGATTTGCTCCAAATTCCAAAAAAATCCCAAGAACCACATCTTTTGGCCTATTGGCCTGAGTAGACTCTCCAGTAGAGGCTTGTGCAGTCAGGCGTGAGGGGAGTATGACATAAGCAAGAAAGAGGCCAGGGCAATGTACCGTAATTCTTAGATTTATATTGTACAATTGAGCCTTAAGTGAACAGCCCCTTTCACGGTCGATTTTACAGAGATATTTGTTGGCCAAACAGAGGGGCGCCCCTTGCCCCCCTTGGATCCGCGCCTGGAATTCTATTACAAAGTACATGTATCTTAGTTTTGAAGGTAATTGCACAACAGCTCAAAATACATGTGCCTGCATGTTATTATTGTAATGTATTCTCATTTTGGGAACTATTGTCTAAAGTGCGTTCACGGTGTTGTAATGCAGATTTCATACTAGCCTAGTTCGACGTTCGCACTAAAAGCCATAGGCCCACTGCGCCGTCGGATTACCTGATCAATCAGTGACAGAAATGTTTCATGACATCAACGTCACCTTCGGGCCTCTGGTAGATGCTGGGAAGAAAGTGGTGGTAATTCTGTAGGATGTAGGCCTACAATGTAGACCAGCAGAGTGCCACTCACGCATTTTCAATTAGTAAAATCCAGAATGTCTCTTTGCTTACCGGAAGAGTGAGCTGAGTGCGGGGGAAACGATTTCCCCCAACCCACCTATCCATTGCAGAAACATTGACGTGGGTTCGATCCCCTTGGCGACCATAGTTTCTCTTACTTCTTACTCTCTAAATCTCATCTTCTGGAAGTTGTTTTTAGTGATTGTGCTGAAAAAGGCCCTTATCAGAGCCGAAAGTTTGCAAAATTTGCCTAGTCTAATTACATTTCTAGTTAATTTTGTTTTCATTATTTACAATGTGCTTTGAGCAAATGCAATATTCATCTCAGCTGTAGGAATGTGGCTGACCTCGCAGAACGACGGCGTTCGATTCGTCGCCCAGATGCTAGATGGCGCCAATTGCCATTTGTGCTCGCAGTGCGGTCAGTTTGATGAAGTGGGATACCAGCAGAATGTCAACAATTTCGTCACAGTGTCCCTTTCGGAATTGGCACCGAGGTGTCACTTGAAATGTTTGAACTTCCTGTCAACAGGTCTGTCCTTGCCCCGTTTTTTTTCGTTTCCCGGTCAGTTCCCGACGACTTTCATTGCCCCAAACATCAGAAATTAACAGGCCCTATAGCCTAAATTATACGGTCATGTTCCATTGAGAGAAAATGATACAGAAAAGGCAGTAAGAAATAAAAGTGGGGAATTTTGGCATTTTCGCGCGTTTTTCAATTTCTCAAATTGGGAGACAAATTTTTCCCCATTTTGAGAAATATCGCCCGAAAAATCACACAAAATGTCATGTCATTTCAAGAACATTTCTCAAAATGGGACAACATTTTCTCCCAATTTGAGAAATTGAAAAAATGCCGCAAAATTCCAAAATTTCTTGCTTCTTATTTCCCACTTTTATTTCCTACTCCCTTTGATCAGGAGATGTCTTTCCCCCATGGACACCAAAGAACATGGAAGGGGAAAGGACTTGACTCACATGACCGTGGTTGGGACAAAGCTTTTGCCGGCGCAGGGTAGAATCATGGTTCCTTGAACTTCAAGATCACTTATGTGATTTGGAAGTTACGAATATGCCCAAAATGTTGTCACGTGTTTTTCGCATGTTCCTGGCCTTGAGCACATGCGTTCCCAAAGCCGATCTGAGTCCGACAGTCAAATGATTTTTCAAAACACTATAAAGCCTACGTGGTCATTTAATATTGTTTATTTGAAAAGTAGCAAAACCTACCTTTCTATTCGGACAGAACTAGAATTCGCATCGAATCCGGACATCGAATGCGCGACGCTCGCTTATGAATTTTTGGCGACGACTATGAAGGTCTGAACTCAGTATCGCGTTTTCACGCCGCGATTTCGCGCTGGCCTGTCATTTTCACAGGCTAAAGGCAATAACAAACGATTTCTATCATTGAAAAAGTAGCATCAGATTTCTGTGGCCTGTGAAATCACCGCGTTTTGTCGCTCTCCGCACACAAAAATTGTGTCAGTGGATACATGTCTTGAAAAACGGGCGCGCCGCGTTTTCCCGCCGTAAATCGCGTGCGAACTGGTTGGTCTTCAACTCGGAGTGGATGGAGTGATGTATCTACATGTACATCTTTCCAATATCATCAGACGCTACTGACATCTATCACAACACGCGGGAGTGAGGATGAATATCTGAAGTACGCATGGCATGAGAGCGCGACTGTTTACAAATGGAAGCTCGCCACATGATCTCCGTGGACA
>NMRB01002343.1:7203-56353 GCA_002633025.1 Notospermus geniculatus
CACACACACACAGACACACACACACACAGACAGACAGACACCATGACCAAACACAATATGGTTTCCGATCTTGAGATCGGAAACCATAAAAATGAAATATGCGGTATGGCATAAAACCTTGCTAAGCCTAGTTACTCTTGCTGAAATGCCCAGTTTGTACATGCCAATGTCACTAGCAGCCAACTAAGAGGGCAATGTTTAATATGGGCCCTGATATCCAGCCAGAAAATCGGCTATTGACGCCAGGTGTGCGCTGGACAGCGGTGCGTGAAATCCTCTCGCCAGTGATGTTCGCCCATTGTCAAACACTAGCACAATGACCCGCGGCGTGTGTTTGTCCTGGAATATCTGTGGCAGAGGGTCTGTTGCTTTATTGATGAGTTTGTTTGGAGAGGGGTAGTTAACCGTCAAATCCATGAGCAGTCAGGTGTTTTGACCTTCTAAACAGCTGCATTATGTCTGGATTATTACACCTCTTCAGTCAGGCTTGTAAAGCCAAGATGACCCAGATTCATGGTATTGGTTCACAGAAATCAGAAATCAGAATAAGTTTATTGTGCCTTGTAAATTAATAATACATTGGTTGAAAAACAATAAACTTGGTGTCAATAGAATGAAGAAGAAAGAGAGTGAAGAAGAAAGAGAGTAATGTAGTATGGGATCTGTCTATTGGAAATGTACCCATACTACAAGAGTGGAAGGACAAGTGCATTATAAGAACAAAACTATAGCTAAAATAAAAATAGTACAATAGGACTACATTAAAATTAAGAAAAGTAGAGATATTATGACGTAATAATAGTACATTACTTAGACGTTAAGAGAAATATTATAACATAATAATAGTACATTTACAATACATTGGAATTAAGAAAAGTAGCTAGAAGTATTATAACATAATATAAAAGAAGTAGAATAAAATTAGGGTAGAGTAGTAACCCTTCTATTAAAAGCATTAAAACAGTAATTTCCCAGCTCGATGGCTATTTTGCCCTCTGAGTTAAGGAGATAAAAACAGAGGACATGACTAGAAACATCCGCTAATTGAGGAGGTAGTGATGCTAACAATGGCACTCTGAGATCTGTATAAGGACAGTCGAGCAAGAAGTGAATTTCGTCTTCCACGACTGAAGAGCCGGATTTAAAACAGGAAGGGCAAAAACGTTCCGACCTTGGCGGTTTGGGAGTGAGATATCGTCCTCTTTCTATTTATACGGATGATTGCTGGTGCGTAACCTTGTGATGGCAGATCTTCTACTTTTCGATTTGATTACATTAAGATATTCTTCGTAATTGAAGTGAGATTTGATTCTGGAATAGAATTCAAGCTTGCCACCTTGAGACTGAATAATGTTGAGGGATTTCTTCCAATGGATTGTATATTTCTCCCTCAAGGTGACCATGGCCTCTTTAGCATTTCTTCCAATGGATTGTATATTTCTCCCTCAAGGTGACCATGGCCTCTTTAGCATTAAGTGATAATAAATTTAGATTAAGGTTCTCGGCCATGTGTTTAACATAAGTGTACCAGGAAAATACGTTGGACCTGTGTAAAGACACTGACTCTTCTAGGGCCTCGGCTAAAAGAGAATATTTTGAGCTTGACAGGTGCTGGTCATATTTTAGGGAGAAACAAGTGAATCTAATAGGAGAGGAAATCTTCCATGAGTCCCCACTTTGTGTAGGCCTATCTGTTTACCTGTCACTCGTAGGTCACTGGCATTCTTGTAGATGGCAGTACAGGTCACTACACATCTGATTTTATCTCTTTTTTATACAAATAATAACTTCATTTAAAACCAAAATACCGTATTTACGGCAATCTCCTCCTGTTGTACAGTACACATAGGCCGCTCTTCGTAGGCTTCAAGCCGTAACTAAGGAGGAGATCGGGCACAAAGTCTGTTCCACCCGAACCCTGTACAGTCATTACATAGCAAGGCATAGCAGATAACAGGTCAATTCAGGTTGATAACAATATCCAACATGGCTACCGTCCATTATAATACTAGATACCAATGCCGAGCTCGCCTAGTCGACGGGGCCTGGCGAGTAGATCACTTGCAATAGGCCTATCGCCTGGTGTACTGTGCTGCTTGCTTTAGGGTTAACTCCATTAAGCCGTGTTTACCTGACATCCGTTATCCGTCATGCGATACACCGTTATCCGCCAAAGCATCGGGGGAACCAATGCTTTGGCGGATAACGTCGTGTCGCATAATGGATAACGGATGTCAGGTAAACAC
The DNA here is from genome assembly GCA_002633025.1 of Notospermus geniculatus. Lineage (NCBI taxonomy): Eukaryota > Metazoa > Nemertea > Pilidiophora > Heteronemertea > Lineidae > Notospermus > Notospermus geniculatus. The sequence continues at coordinate 9,450 of NMRB01002343.1, forward strand.
GACTTTATCCTTGCTATCCGAAAATTATTTTGCTTTCAACGCGTATTTTTCAATAATAAGAAGTAAGAAAACCACTAGTTTTGACTTGTCGAGCTTGGGACACCTGGGCCCATATTCATAAAACTTTGCTAGCTTAGTTGGCTGCTAGTTGTATACATTGGCCTGTACAAACTAGGCACTTTAGCAGCCAAATAAGCCTAGCAGGGTTTTATGAATATGGGTCCTTGTAACTTGAGACACTTTCGGCACTGGGGCATTCTGAGGAAAGGTATTAGTTTGCACTATGATTTTCAGGGTGTCCCATGTTTCCCCGGATGTCCAAAATATCCCCATTATAACATGCCGATTTACCAGCGGTGATGGCATTCCGTTAACTCCATACCAACACCGCCGATTCAATCCAATGAAATTCGTGTCAGCCGCCACAGATCAACAGGGTGGCCAATCAGAGATTGTGTTACAGACGCCGACGGCATGTATGGAGCAGCAATGCTTATTTCTGGGTTCGGCTCTTGTATGGCGATGTAAATTCAAATCTGATTGGTCGAGATTGAGCTGTTTCATTCCGGACGATATGATGTATTTATGCAAAAACAGCAATAAACAAACAAAATATGCGATCTAGTTATAGGCTATAATTATCGGGCGAAAGTTTCTTCTTGACAATAACTTTTATTAATTTGAAAAACAATCATGTCGTAGGCCTGTTTGCAGTGGGGGTGCAACACAAGAGCAGCGAACAGCGTTCCTGACAGATTTTCTTCTGGAGTGGGCCTGGGGTTTGTGGTGTGAGCTGTGCGAACTAAGCGCAAAACCCAGGTTAGCCTGGATGCATTTTAAGTCAAGTGATAGGCAAATCAATTGCAGTTATTGATCGTATCAAAACATGTAAGAAAACTGGCTTCTTTACTTTTTCATCGAAAACAACGGGTGCTTTGTTTACATGTGCCTCACGTCAGATAAGACAGATGATGAAACAACTGACGTTCGGTTTACCTCCCGGCAGAAGCAGCACATTTAGTCACTAGATGGATGTGACGACATCTCAACCATGTTTGGTATGACTCAAAGGAGACGGCTGTACATCGAAAGCACCAGACTTTGCCTGTGGAAGGTAAATTCTTTCTTTTTAAAACGTTGCGAAAACGAATGGGTCATCTCCGGCCTTTAGTTTACACCGTCGGTACTTTTCTGGGCCTGCAAGATCGCCCTTACTCCTTCTTCCAATGAAAGCTCAGCTGTAATCAAAGCTGGTTGTAAACGCCTCTGCAGGTAGCCTACCGGTAATAGACATGTATGCGACGTGAAATCTTTCGAGCTACGAATCTGTGCAAGTTTTATATACATGTATATCTGGAATACCCTTAATCGCCACGATTTGAGATGAAATGGGAAAAGTCTTGTAGGCCTTCCCAAGTTTATGTCGCAACGTGTGTACATGTACATGTACATGAACAATAGATTCGTGCATGGTGAACGTTCTCTCCTGCGGATATTTTAATTTCGGCGCCATCGAGTGGCGATCAACCAATCGTTCAGCTAAGATGTCCAAAATGTGGGCAACGAGGGTGCGGTGCTTGGTGCTGTGGTTGATCGTCGGACTCGATACAGAAGGGTCACGGATGATTCCAGACAGAGTCGCTACTTTAAATTATCAACTTGGCTGTGAGGTTCAAGTGAGGCTCTGATCTGAATGAGTTGCTCCTTGAGCTTTCCAGAAAGGTTCCTGCAGAGACTGGGGTAATATTGTTTGAAGCACTCTGAGCCTGTATCACAGTGGAAAGCGCTGTAACTCCGTTTGATTATCTTTATATTTTTATAAGTTGGTCAGGCCATCCATCGTCAAATGACGTCACTCTTTGCCTTTCAAGAATCCGTGATTAAAAAAATAAATGAAGGAGATCAGAATAGATGTCTATAATGATGGTGACAACATTATGGCTATTCCGGTCGACCTTGGACGGCACAGAACAGGCGCAGACTGACTTTTCCGGATCACTTTGCGTCTGAGGCACGACAGCGTGGGACAAAATCAGTCGCCGATCTGGTGTGACATGACTGCAGTTGCGTCTCACTGGCGACGATCGGGATCAGTCGCCGACCAAAAAGATCATGGATCGCAGGAGTTGAACATGTTCAACTTCTGCGCCACGACGAATCACGATCTCGGCGAGCGTAATCAAGTCGCAGTCGACCTGACTTGGTTTAAAATTGGTCTATTTTAGTTAATCAGTGATCAGCATTGTCATGATCAGTGATGCCTGTTCCACGATGATCTTATACATTATCATTTTTGAGACCTGACTGTGACTGTTCCGTCGCAGCGCAGGCAATCGTAGTGAGACCTGACATGCCCATTAACTTTCGAACACCCAATGTTAGGTCCTTTTGTTATTTCGTTTCTTCAGTGGTGTAGTGCTGAAAAAATGAAGGAAACAACCTCACTGCAGATGTACAGTAATTGACAAAAGTTTATCTCCACCTGACATCTTGAATATTTCAAATACTACTAGACCAATTTTAACACGGTTTTTTGCACATGAAAGTATATCTTGTTGGTCATATTTCTGCATTAAAACTTTGGACATTCGGAAATATCGTTCTTATGTAATAGCTCATCAGAAAAAAACACTAAAAATCAACATTGTTATTACGTAATTTGTTTGTGATTTTTGTTGCAGTTCTAATAGAGTGGAACTTTCTAAGGATTTGGGGCTTTGTTTCATCAAAATATGTTGACTGGTTGCTGAGATATCTGAGATTATCAAAATTTCGATAATTTGAAAATTTCCAATTTTTCACGAAATTTTAATATCAGTAGACAGAGCTCACTTCAAAACGTAGAAGTATTAAGTTTTGGGACTTTTAGCGTAAACCGGTAAGCAGTTAAGCATGTTTGATATTTCTGATATTTTGACAAATATGCTGCAATATTACTGCCCAAATAACGCAAAAAAGTTCCAAAATTTTGTAAACCCGTGTTCTGAGGTTAGCTTTATCTGATGGCATCAAAATTACCTGAAAAGCACGAAAATCTCAAATTATCAAAATGTTGATAATCTCAGATATCTCAGCAACCACTCATATATAACATATTTTGATGAAACAAAGCCCCAAATCCTTAAGTTCCACTCTATCGAACTGCAACAAAAATCACAAAAAAACTAGAAATTGACTTGCGAGTCAATTTGAAGACCGCCTTTGAAAATTCACTGAATGAATTTTGTAAATAGGCCTATGTTAGGGCAATGGAAACTGATGATATTGGGACTGAACATGCGTCATTTACAGTGTAGGCCTACATTTATGATCTCTGGATGTACATGGCTTTACAGTGCGATTGTGTGTTTCGCGGCAGCCAAGAGCAGGAGGTTATTGTTTTCAAAGTCAGGCCTACTAAATTTCACAATTGGTAAACTTGTCGGGTCATGACCATTTAAATGTTATTGATTTCAGACAAATGTGCGTGTCATTTTTCGCGAAATACGGGTAGGCCTACATCATGGCACCGGACCAAATTCATTTCGATCTCTGATTGGCCAGAGGACCTGAAACGTGGTGCGCGTGGCGTCACAGTTTGATCCGAGATGAGATGACGTCAGCGAAAACCCCGCTGCGGCGAGTGACGCTGCAGCGTCATGCTCGACGTCGTGGTGACGCTGCGTTCTTAGGCCCGACGTCATGGGTTGTTGACGTCATGGGCAAAGGTAAAATGCGTTAGGACAACAGACTTCATCTAATTAAACAAATTCATTGTTGGCGGATGACCCCCAAAATCAATAGGTTTCCGTGTAACATGCATATCCACAACTCCTGAAAGTTTCATCGCGATACGTGGCGTATTTTTTGAGTTATCCTGCCGAAACCACAGATTGGACGGAGAGAGAGAGAGAGAGATCGAGAGAGAGAAATCCAGTGAAACCAATGAAGACCGCCACCTTGTGAGGTGGTGGCGGTCTTAATAACGTAATAAATATGTTGATTTTTAGTGTTTTTTTCTGATGAGCTATTACATAATAACGATATTTCCGAATATCCAAAATTTTGATGCAGAAATACGACCAACAAGATATACTTTCATGTGCAACAAACCGTGTTAAAATTGGTCCAGTAGTATTTGAAATATTCAAGATGTCAGGTGGAGATAAACTTTTGTCAATGACTGTACATACTAGTAATACAAATGATGTTTTGTTCATATTCTACTGGCAAAAGCAACATATTTAGTCACCAGCTGGATGGGACAGCAACTTCTGAACCATGCGTCCAAAGTCCAAAGTTTGCAATGATGCCCACTCCTCTTCATTGCTATGAATGTCCAGAACAGCTGTTTTTGAAAACGCCTCTTCACAGTATCCGTATGGAGTCCTTCATTGCTTCGCTTGTATTACACTTTTGACGAAATTCGTCAACCAGCAGGACGATTTAAACTGGAATCTAATCTGGACACTGGAATTTTTTTTTTAAATATTTTAGCAATGGGCAAATGACTGCCAACTCCATATCATTTGCATAATTCCATCATGTCATTTGTGAGTGGTGTAACTTTTATCTATGTTGTCAAAGACTACAGCATCGTAAGTCCAGATTTAGAGACAGTGTTCACAACGATCTCAGTACTAGAGTGCGCCCTCTATTGTCTACTGACGAAAACCTGCACAACGTGGACAACAGGGCGACAAGATAAAAAGTGTAAGCTGAGTTACAAGCGAGGAACCTGTATGGAAGAAGATGAAGTGTTTATTGAGAAAGGTAGTGTCATGTATGAGGCAAAGGTATTTATCATTTTATTAGCATTTACCGGTATTTATTTAACCACGATACACTTAATGACGATACACTATTATTGCAACCTCTATCCAAGATGCCTACCTCCCTTCTAAATAATCGACACGACAATCCAGGAGGAGCCTAGTGGTTATCACGTCCGCTTAGCACGCGGCAGGTCGCGGGTTCGAATCCAGCACGGGCCATATGGGATTTCATTCCCGGCTCTTCACGTCAGTCGCATGGGACAGTAAGCCGTGGTGCCTTGTACCTTGTGTCTTTGCAAGAGCAAGTAAGGCTGCGTATCCATAGGCTGTTCGCTTGTGCACTTTTTCCCTGTTCTGTGTTCGCTTGTGACCTTGTGACACGTCACACGTCACAAAGAGAATGAACACTTGATTTGCTCACTGGCCGTTCCCATAGGGCACAAGGCCAGGTCCCATTGTCCTAACGGCACGAGTCCACGGAACAAGGGAAATTCCACAAGGGAACAGCCTATGGAATCGCAGCCTAAAAGACCCCATTCAAGTGAGGAACATGAGTAGCTTGTGATGGCCTCCTCCTGTTTGCTATAGCGTCGGCGCCGGCCCTGACGGAAAAATACAAATACAAATCGACATGACAACCCAACATGCCCAATATTCTCTGACCCACCTTCGCCAGGTGTCGCTCTAGCTTAGCTGACTGGGCTGAATTCTCCTCGTCAATTTTACTTCTTTCTCCGTCTCTACCTATTTTTATCGTCATCCTATCTCACTCAATTGATTTCCATAGCTCAGCCAGTCAGGAATCTTAGGAGTGCTGATGGCGTCAAACTTTTATACCAACCAATTCGTCCGAAACCCTCAAGGGCATATGGTGACAGGGCTTTTAGTGTTTACGCACCATCGATTTGGAATTCCCTGCCTGTTAACTTGAGGTCTATCACGGTCTTTAATTCTTTTAAGGGTGCTCTTAAAACTTATCTTTTTAAAATTTTTTATCATGCCGATTAGCTGCAGTGAAGTATGTACAGCGGTTTGAGATCCTTGATGTAAATCGCTTTATTAAAAATAAATTATTATTATTATTACCAGTCAGGCAAGGATTCTGGATCAGGCCGTGACGCAGCTGCAGGTCCTTGTCGGGCAAACGCCTGATGTACACATTGTAGCTGCGGATTTTCAATCCAGCACATCAGATTCGCGGAAATGCATTCTTGTGACCAGATTATTGTCATTCCGTGGATATCTCTGATGCACGTCAGGCTCCAAATAAAGTTTGAAATCCGATAAGCAGCATCGCCATCGGCAAGGGCATGCAGTAGCATAGCAAACTGCACAGGGACTTGTACAGTGTCTCGGCCATCTTGAAATTCGCGCTNCTTCAGTCCGATATGATTTCTTGGGGTCGTCTGTCATGATGTGGTGTGTTGATGATGATGATAGGATAAGATTTCATCTCTTTAGCCGCGTTAACGGCGAGCGAATGGGAGAGGTAATGTTCCCCGCTAATGAAACGTGTGTGGATACTAATCATGGCTTTTCACTTCCGAAGTTAATTCTCGCAGACGGAAAAATGATTGTGACGTGTTGTAATAAAAAAGCCGGTAAATACTCAATGAGAATGTACGATGTTGTGTGGGTTACTGGCAATGCCGAGTTACACGATGAAGTGGATTTAGAAACAAAATTACCGGATTATGATTGGCTTGTAATAGACGATGGGGACATATTGGCAACAACAACTTTTAGTTACCGTAATTACAATGAATATCGCATTTTTCGTAGACAGAACGGATATAAGCCAGAAGTGTTTGTGCATCAGGCTGAAGAGGGAGCAGTATGTGTGGCCATACATTACAACCGTCTTTTTAACTTGTACATCGAAATCTTGGAACCTGCCCACGGAAGGTTCGCCGGTTTTCGCATCAATTGCTTTGTACGGAATGGAATACGAAGCGTAAGTGCTGGTAGGACACCTGCTGATTTTGTCGACTTAAGAGGAGATCTATATGATAAGAGGGCGAAACTCTTCGATATCGATGTCGATGGCGCTTATACAGTGGATTCCGACATTGACATCAATTACAATTTCATGAAATTAATTCACTATGGACACCTCAGAGATGGGAAGAAGCGAAGGGAACTCGTTTCAATCAACGTGTTTGGGTTAATTCAATGATGGCATGTGTTGATATCCTGTGTTCTTGAAAGAAACGACCCATTGCCCATCCGTGATACAGTCTTCGATCCGTGTTGATGATATTAAATAATGATAAATTAGGCCTAATATTATAAAATATATGAAATAGAAATCAGGTGAAAGACATTGCTTCCTACCAGATTCGAACCTACGGAGCCTCGCATGAGGCATCAATCGCCAGCACTAAGGGGCAGCACGCCTTAACCACTAGACCAAATCCCCATCTTCAATCTCATCAATATCTCCTAATATTATAAAGCCACCAAATTCTGAAAACTTTCTGATTATTCAATGATGAACGCCCGCATGACATCTAATCACCACCGACTTTTTGAAAAGAACTTCACAAAGTACTCAATTCGGTACAAGTGTACCAGAGGGAGGAGAAAGTCCTAGGAATGTAAGTCCGGTGTAGCAGTAAAGAGTGTCCCCCTGTAAAAAGTGTCCACTTCTATTGTTGAATGGCGGAATAAACGGCATGGCTATAGAACCCAATCGCCAGAGATTAGAATGTAACAATAGGATATTTTGTTCCCAGAACAGTTTTTCCTATTACATTCTTTCCCTTCACACCGGCAAACAATGGGTCATAGACTAGTAAATGCCTTTACTTGAACTTTGCATTAGCCTACAAATGCACTGGACAGTGCTGTACAAATCTGAACTAAAAGCACTGGTAGTCTTTATTCGTATGATAAAACTGGACGTTGATTCCAGGGGACTATTGCTGTTCCTGGCGTAGGTGCCGCTACCCATATCCGTTGCTGCTCCTGCGTTGGTGCAGCTAACCGTATCCGTGCTGTTCCCGGCGCTGGTGCAGCAACGATATTCGTGTTTAGACGTACCTGACCTGCATCTGATCTTGTACCTGTACCTGCATCGAGAGCCCCGCAAGGCCTCTAGGCCTACCATCTAGATTAACGTACTATGTATATTGTGCGTGAAAGATGGAGATGTCATCTTCTCAACAACAGGATGTTCGACGGAAAGAGGTTGCTGAATTCGTCAAAGGTTTCGAACCACTTTTTGCTGACCCAGAAGTAACCAGTCAGATGGCCATGGAGTTCTACTCCAACAACACGCAACTCTACGAAAAGGTAGGAGTACAGTAGTTTGATAGGCACGCCACGGTGGTGTAGTGGTTTCGGTCTCCGACTAGCAGTCAGAGCATCTAGGTGTGACAGGGATCAAAGTCCCCCTGGATCAAAGTCCGATCTTATTGTTCAGCGAGGGATTAGAATACATGAGCCCTGTTTACACTACATAGAAATCCCCGGGCGTTTTGAGGCCCGTGTCAAGCCCGGGCCTGCAAAAAACCCGCCTGAGACCCGGCGCGCGTCTACGCTACTAAAATCTAGCTGAACTTAATTACTACGCCCGGCGATAGGGTCGCTACTGACACGCACTCTTGACAACCTCGTTCCCAGGGGTCGTTCGCTTTCTGACAATATGGCGGTCGCGTCACTAACCCCTGGCATCAGCTTTTGATTTAACGCACGTGATTGGTTGGCGGGAAACCGTCAAACATATCCAAGAATATACCCAAAGAAATTTTCAAAATATTTTGGATCAAACCAGAAGGTTATCAATATCCAGGTTTGATGATTTTTTGTAAAAAGAATTTTAAAAAGCACTGGTTAGTATTTCAAATTGATTATTTTGACTCGTGCTGCCACCTATACTTAGTCCAAGATTCCTGGATTAGCAACCGAAGCTGATTCCAGGGGTTAGTGAGCGAGTGGTCCGAGGTTGTCTGAGCGAACTATACCCCTGGGGACGAGGTTGCACTCTTGACGAGAAGACGGTAAATTGCAGTGCTGGCTGGCTTCCCGTTGCCAGTGGTTACCTTGGCATTGTCAGTTTTTTGCAAAAAGTTTGTTTATTCCGCGTTCTTATCACATCATCATGCAATCTGCTACACAATCTTATGTAAAGACAATTCCCGCTAGTAAACTTACGTTTTGAGAACTTACCATGCCCTACAAACAAGGCACTAGACACGCCGCCTGTCCCGGTGTCAAGAACTAGATAAAGCCCGGGTCTATTGCGTCCACACTACTTTAAAAACTCGCTTGAGACGCGGGTCTAAATTAAGCCCTCCAAAAACCCTTCGAACTCGGAGGGCTTAATAAGCCCGGACTTTTCATCCCCGGGTCTATTAGACCCGCGCTTTTAACAGGTGTAGACAGAAAAAGCTCGGGTGAGACGCAGGTTTTTATGTAGTGTAAACAGGGCGAAAGTATATGGCTATCGAGACCATGACCATTCGAATATAACCTACACTAGCAAGCTATTGTTTGGCGGACTTGCATTCCTAGGACGTTGATTCCTGTCGCACCTGCCGGAAATTCTCAGACTGTAGCTCCGAATGAGCAGCTCACCTGAGTGAGTTCTACTGAAAGGTTTCAGGATTGGCTGGGGTTAAACTAAAGTGTAAGGTCGAATGAGAACCTTAACTGTTGTTGATATCAGACTACAAAAAAACAAACCCAATTGGCAATCACCAATTTCGTAGTTGAAATTGGTGATTTCACAGTTTCGCATTTCATGAAAGCGTACAAGGGAGTAAGAAATTAAAGTGGAAAATAAGAAGTGCGAAATTTTGGAATTGTGGGCAAATTTTTCAATTTCTCAAAGTGTGAGAATTTTTTCCCCCATTTTGAGCAATATCGCCCGAAAAATGAGACAAAATATCACGTCATTTTAAGAAAATTTCTCAAAATGGGAACAAATTTCTCCGAATTTGAGAAATAGAAAAATTCGCGCAAAATTCCAAAATTTCCCACTTCTTACATGTATTTTCCACTTTTATTTCTTACTCCTTGTACACGTTGTTCCAATGGTAGGCCTGTTGGCTTTACCTGTTGTTTTATAACCTACATCATAAAGAACGGTACACTTCATGGGTTATACCTGCACTACTTACAGAGAGTGTAAAAAATAGGAAACGTCTATTTTCAAGATAAAAAACAGCTTACATGCAGGTTTCAAGCAACCATTAGCAGGCCGACTGTTCCCATCAAACTGCAGAATACATGCATCATGGAACGTGGCCTGAGACCATTTTCACGAAGTTCTCGTAACTTTGCGGAGTACGTGTATTGTCCATTTGCGGGCATTCAAAGGATTTGCGTGTTGGCCTACCACAAGTTAGGGGTTTTGTAAAAAAGGCATCCGATCACTAAGATACACACCAATATATACATTGCAAAATACAGCCTTCTACTGAACGTTCTGTGATTCTCGTAAGTGGAAAGTCAGGCGGGGACGTTTCAGAATCTTGCTGTCTGATTTTGGCTAAAAAATCGTTGGGTGAAAAAGTATTCCATAAAGCGGGTGGAACAAAAATAAAGCTGTGTTTAGCTGACACGCGGCAAGCGGATGGCGTACCACGGAAACGAAACGCGGTACACGGAACGCGGTAAACATTCCGCCTGTTCCATTTATCTGCACGCGGTATCACTTCTGTTTTTGTAAGCGTTGGTTGCGCACGTTTGGCATGTTTGGTCCATCTCTGTCCAATCACGGTGCTCCATAGCGCGCGGATTGTTATTCCGCTACACCAAGTGATCGGTCTTTCCGCGTTCCGCCTATCAGAGTCCAGCAAACCGTTTACCGCGTGCTGAAAAATGAATGAATGGAAATGGCTTGAAGCGAACAAACGTCTATTCCGTGTTCCGTTTCCGCCATCCGCATTCCGCTTACCGCGTGGCAGCTAAATGCAGTTTTACGTTGTCGTAAAGTTAACGTTTGTCGTTTGATTTCTTAAACTCCCTAATTTCTTAAATAATACGCAGCTCAGTCCATGCTTAGAACGATTAAAGCTAACGCGACCGAACAAAAAGCCCCATGCGACGAGCAAGAGAATTGCAAACGCCCTGCAGACCCCTCAAACGAAGGCTCAGAATTTAATAGACTCCGCGATGCCAGGAGGGCGCCACCTTATTTGTCTTCGAGCTGTCAATGTGTCAACATCCTCTGGTGAGCTCCTGCTGAAAATTTTTCTGAAAGAAAAAAATTGGACCAAGCTGGGAATCGAACCGGCGCCCTGTTATCTTTGTTCCACCGTCTTCCCTTTGTTGGAAGACTTCTCATGTTTTCTCTTATTCGTAGTATTACTACAAATCATGTCTCTGTCAGCTGGCTCGTTGGCCGAGTGGACAGAGTGGCGAATTACCAATCAGAAGATTGACGGCTCCAATCCCGTCTATAAATGACTACAATTTTCTTTTTCTTTGAGTCGTGTAAAGGCCTGTTTCCACTATAGCGGATTCCCTCGCGTCTTGCGGCGAGCGGAGCGGTTTTCACAGTCATTGGGATATTCAATAAGGCCATTGTATTGTTACACCATCGAAGGATTATCCAAAGCACGGAAAACCGCACCGCTCGCCGCAAACCGCCGCGGAATCCGCTATAGTGGAAACGGGCCTCAAGAGGTATCCGGAGATGTTGACAGCTCTGTTGCCTGAAGACAAATTAGGTGGCGTCGTGTATATCATGTTCTGAGCCTTCGTTTGAGGTGTCTGCAGGGCGTTTGCAATTCTCTTGCTCGTCGCATGGGGGCTTTTTGTTCGGTCACGTCAGCTTTAATGTGTAGTGTCATGTTTTGCCGATAGGCTATCGATATAGGCCTACATAAAGGCCAATGAGTAGGTCGACTTGTCACATGAAGAAGGTAGGACTAAAGTATTTTGACTGGCAATGACCAATTTCGTCGTTGACCGCATTTCATAAAAGCCTAGAACCACCGAGGCCTAGTACACAATCTAGTTTAAGCGTCCTGGAGATGTCCTCTTCTGAAGAGCAGAATGTTCGACCGAAAGAGGTTGATGAATTCGTCAAACTTCTCGAACCACTTGTCGCTGACCCAGGAATAACCAGTCGGATGGCCATGGAGTTGTACAGCAACAACACCGAACTCTACGAAAAGGTAGGACTAAAGTATTTTGACTGGCAATGACCAATTTCGTCGTTGACCGCATTTCATAAAAGCCTACCCATTATGGTGGGCTTCCGAAAAAGTCCCATATGTGACTTTTTCACATATGTGAAACGACTATTCCCATATGTGAAACGGCGCTTCACACATGTAAAACATTTGCATTATGTGAATTTTATTTTCCCACATAGCCATGTCCTCATAGATGTCGTTTTCACGGCGTTGGACGGGAGCCATATTCGAAAAGACTGGTCAATGTGAGGATCGAGTGGAAAAATTTGACCAAAAAGTTTGACAGAAAGTGTGAGAGAGAAGTTGGATTGTGTATATTGAGCATAAGTACATTATACTCCATTTTCACATTTTTCTGGTCACTCCTGGCAAAATCATAGCACATCCTCCCCGGTATGAATATTTCGGATAGTCCACAACAACATGTGTGGTGTGATTGGATTGAATTTTAATCACATTTCCAATGAGGAGGTGCCAGTCCTAAAACTGATTAATTGCGCAGCGGTCAATCGACGTCAAAATTATTTGTAGTCATCTCTTACCACTGGTAGGCCTAGATTGTCATTTTCATGGTCACTTCTTTGAGTCTAAAGGGTATGCCAAAAAAATTGCGCAACCAGTTCATTTTCTTTTAAAAGGAAGGCCGTTTTGTACCGGGCATTTGGTGCACCAACAAAGTAAGATTATGGAGTTACTTTTGAAAATGAAAATAACAAGCAATATATGACAAACTTTCCTTATAAGTGTGTTGGTTAATCTACAGATAGACAGGTGAGTTTGTTTTATTTACAAAGTCAAACATGAAGCTTTTACCGGCGAACAACTGGGGGGATGGCAATTATGTTATAATTTGCAAATATTTAATAAACAATGCCATTTTTATGAAAACAAATGCATAAGAAAATTACCTAACTACCATTTAAAATATAAGTCCAAAAATTGAAGTTGTGAATGTTCATGTTTCAGAATTGTCAAGGCAATAGTTTTATAACATTGGTTTTGTCTGTACTAAAGAAAAGATATTTTTCTATTCATTGATATCACCCAACCATCTAGAACTGTTAACCTTCTCGGCCTATTGGCTAAGATGAAAGCTGTTTATAATGAAAGGCTGCACCTGATGATGGCCTTCTCCTTCTGCATCTGACACAAGTCAGGTGATGAAGAAAATACATGTAGCAAAAAACCGTGAACTAAGATTATGACCAATATAGGATTTACATGTAGGATTCACATGTGGGATTTCAACAAAAATCCCACATGGGAATTTTTCACACGGCAAATTTCACACATGGCCTTATTTTCACATATGTGAAATAATTCCCACATGTAAAAAAAANTATAATGTAAGGCTCATGGTGGCCTTTTCCTTCTAGGCCTACATCTGACACCAGTCAGGTGATGAAGAAAATAGCGAAAAATGGTGAACTAAGATTATGAACAATATAGAATTTACATTTAGGATTCACATGTGGGATTTCAACAAAAATCCCATATGGGAATTTTTCACACGTGGGATTTCAACAAAAATCCCATATGGGAAAAGCGGCAAATTTCACACATGGACTTATTTTCACATATGTGAAATAATTCCCACATGTGAAAAAAGAAATAACACGTGGGAATTTTTCATAAGGGTAGCCATGTCCTCATAGATGTCGTTTTCACGGCGTTGGACGGGAGCCATATTCGAAAAGACTGGTCAAAAAAATCCACCGTGTGGATTGTGAGGATCGAGTGGAAAAATTTGACCAAAAAGTTTGACAGAAAGTGTGAGAGAGAAATTTGATTGTGTATATTGAGCATAAGTACATTATACTCCATTTTCACATTTTTCTGGTCACTCCTGGCAAAATCATAGCACATCCTCCCCGGTATGAATATTTCGGATAGTCCACAACAACATGTGTGGTGTGATTGGATTGAATTTTAATCACATTTTCAATGAGGAGGTGCCATTCCTAAAACTGATTAATTGCACAGCGGTCAATCGACGTCAAAATTATTTGTAGTCATCTCTTACCACTGGTAGGCCTAGATTGTCATTTTCATGGTCACTTCTTTGAGTCTAAAGGGTATGCCAAAAAAATTGCGCAACCAGTTCATTTTCTTTTAAAAGGAAGGCCGTTTTGTACCGGGCATTTTGGTGCAGCCACAAAGTAAGGCACAAAAATCGACACACAAACTGTTATAATACAGGGAGTCGAATTCCAGAGTTTAATCAAATTTTCGACCCCAATTTTCGACCCCGACCCCAACCGGGGTCTTCTTCAGGCTGGCACTTTTCCACACTAGAAGAGACTCAGAAGAGTCTCTTCTGAAATCTAGTGTGGAAAAGTGCCAGCCTGAGAAGACCCCGGTTGGGGTCGAAAATTTGCTTAAACTCTGGAATTCGACTTCCTGTATTATATGGGCATTTGGTGCACCAGGTAAAATGGCACCACAAGTTCAGGGCTTGGTTACCACGGTGTACAATCAACCTTGCCGTACAGCTGCGGGAGAAAGTTCCGGTCACATATGCTTGGCAAAGCTGAGATTCCAAATTACTATATACATGTATACCACTGCTAAGGGCAAAATGACAGTCCGAGGTGAACGAATACACTTAACTATAAAAGGCATGCTGCTGTAATATCTCCCAGAATTTCGCAGGAGAACGCATGGAAAATCGGCAATTTTAAAATGAACTGTACGGCTGCGGGAGCCGTACAGTTCATTTTAAAATTGCCGATTTTCCATGCGTTCCCCTGCGAATTTCTGGGGGATATTGCAGCAGCTAGGCTTTTTTTAGTGTATTTATTCGCCTTGGGTTATCATTGTGCCCTTAGCGTGGTATTTATAATGATTTGGAATCTCAGCTTTGCCAAGCGTATGTGACCGGAACTTTCTCCTGCAGCTGTACGGCAAGGTTGATTGTACACCGTGGTTACTAAAGCCGGTGACAGACTGGGGCGTACGCGATGCGTCCTGCAGGCGTTCCGCCAATCAGACTCCTCGGTAGGTGTTTCGGCCCGTGTTACCGCCTCCCTGATTTGTTGAACGCTTACGGACGCGTTGCTTGCGCGCCAGTCTGTCACCGCCTTAAGTCCTAGCGACCCCAGTCTCCTGAGACTTTGAAATCTGACAAGGATCATTTTAGTAATTGAACCTAGGCCTACAGGCCTACTTTCCCAGACGTGCGTGTGTGCCCTATCTCATTGGATTCCAAGATACAGTAGGTAACACTATAATTCAGGCGTTTTGTGATTCTGTGAGTGGAACATGAGGGGAACGTGTAGCCCTACGTGTCCGAATCTTGTTGTCTTTTTTGGCAAAATCCTTTGGGAAAATCCGATTTAACATTCCACTCATCATCAGGTTTGAAGTTTCATCGCTCATACAAGTCAGCAGCTGCGACATTTTACCTGCGAACATTTCTTTCCTTGTGTCGAAAACGAATAAATTTGAAATCAACCCACAATGACAATCCATATTGCATGTATAGTACCGCTACTGACAAATATTCTTTTAAGGCTCATGGGTCTAAGACGGAACTGTACTTCGGACCTCAGCTAGTGGCTGAAGCAGTTAAAAAGTACCAAAATGAATTGGAAGATCCCCGAATCCTAGATGCGGCCTGCGGCACCGGTCGGGTAGCAGAGGAGGTAAGTGGAATCAGTAAGGAACATGAAACTCGTGGCAATGGAAATGATGTTCAGAAAAATTCATGAAATGTGCATGCACACTACATGAATCCATGACGATCCACAACGAACTTTTCCCCAGCCAATCAAGAATCAGAGTAAACTGAGTCACAAACATTTCTGAAAAATATAGGACAGGCCACAACCGACATCCCTAAATTCGCGGAACTTACGCGCAACTCACGAGTGTTGGAGAGTTTTCGCAAAGCCCTCGAAACGCCAACGCGAACGCCAAACCCATTGTTCGATGCCACAAAGACAGCACCGAACAAAAAGCACAGACGTCCGCGTTGGCGTTTCGGGGGCTTTGCGAAAACAATATTACCTTGTTTACACTATACATGTACTGTATACATAAAAGTCCGGGCTGAGCACGGGCTTTTTGCGTGTCTAAATAAAGTCCGGGCTTTTAAAACCCATACATGCCGCGTACATGCTCAAAAAGCCCGGGCTTATTTCAGACACGGGCTTCGAAAAGTCCGGGCTTTTTCAGACAGGTGTAACCACGGCTTATAATAGAGAGCTTCTGCACCCGCCCGGTTAGGCTCTACGACGACGTTTATCTATTGTGTGAGTGCACCCAAACAATAGATAAACGTAGTCGTATGGCCTAACCGGGCGCTTGCAGAAGCTCTATAGTGTTACGGATCAAGTTACGCCTAGATCAGGCCTTGTATCTGCGTACGTTACGCGTAACTTACGCGTAAGCTGGTGGCCGAGGCAGTTACAAAGTAACCAAAATGGACTGAAAGATCCCAGAATCCTTAATACAGCCTTTGGCACCGGTCGAGTAGCAGTGGAGGTAAGTTGAATCAGTCAGGAACATGAACTCACGGCAATGGAACTTGTGTTCAGAAAAATTCACTGAATGTGCATGCACTGTACGTACCGGTGTAGCAGTAAAGAGTGTCCCCCTGTAAAAAGTTATCACTTCTGTTGTTGAATGACGGAATAAGCGGCATGCGTATAGAAACCAATCACCAGAGATTAGAATGTAACAATAGGCTCTTTTGTTCCCAGGACAGTTTTTCCTAGGACATTCTTTCCCTTTACACCTGTACATGAAATCCTGACAATGCAGAATGAACTTTCCCCAGCCAGTCAAGAATCATAGTAAACCGAGTGACAAACGTTTTTGCAAAATACCTGGAGGAAAGGCCTTTGAGAGTCCCAAATGTGCCAACTTGGCTTGAAATTTGTATATTTTTTCCTTTCAGCTTCTTCAAAGAGGTTTCACAAATATAGATGGATTAGATCCAAATGAAGAAATGTTGCAGTGTGCACAATCAAAAAATATCTACCGAAACACATTCTGTGTTTTTCTTGACGAGACGTCAAGTTCAGCCCCTCAGAATGGTAAGACATTTGTCTACAAGTTCAATATGTATGGGATTAGCCACCGGTCACTGAAGGGGAGAATGTCGTCTACTCTGTATCCTAACCCCTGGCCCATATTCCACCACCCTTGAAAGCTGGCCTCCTACCCCTGGCACCTAAAGCCTAGCCTACTCCTAATCCTTACCCTGACCCCTGACCTTTACTGGCAACCGTTACCCAGCTACTTCGTACCCTGTTTAATAGGTTAAAATGGCACGAGTTGATTATTTCAACGGCTTGAGTGGACTCTTAATGGTCCTCAAGAGATTATGATCATTTCCTCTAAAAATACTACATGTACATGTAATTTTACCTGATCGGGCTACGAATGTAAAAGGTGCAAATGTCGTCTAATCCAATGGAACAGGGTACCCAGTATCTACATAGGATACCAGCTACCAGTGAGGGTCAAGGAATCGGGGTTAGGAGTACGAGTAGGAGTAGGCTTAGGGCTCAGGGGTAGGAGACCAGGTATCAACGTTTGTGGGATAGGGGACAGTGGTTAGGATTCAGAGTAGACGACATTCCCCTCTTCAGCGCTAGTAATGCTTTTGTCGGCTTGTGTTTTGTAATTTCTTTGTTGTCACCAATAAATACATTTAATACTAAATTCTACTTGACTCAATTGTTGCCATGGTTGCAGGACACGTTTTCCTGAAGCCAGAAATTAGCGTCCCTGAGGCATAGGCCTATTCTAGAAGCCTCCTTAAGGTCCACTTTAATCTTTTGTATTCTGCCCTGCAAACAATAGCTAAAGGTACTTAAGGAAGCTTCTAGAATACGGCCCATAGCCTCACTGAATGATCTCAGTGTAGGCTACTACGGGACAGACTGGGTGGCGTCGATTTTTTTCATCAATCAAAAAGAAGGGATTTTTATCAACTCCAGAAAAAGAATTCTCCCAGAGATATTCCTTTGTCAATGCCACCGTACGACGAATTCGTCAGAACATTGCTACACGTAGCTAGTATTTTTACTGGAATCTGTCGGTCTATAATCCTGCACAGTGAAAAGATGCTTAAAGTGAAAGATGCTTAAAGATAATGTATCACGACTTCATTGTTTACATTCAATGTTTGTAAACATGGATGTTTACAATATACATGTACATTATGTTATTTTGGACTTTTGGGACATTCCAACCCACAAAATTGAATACCTTCGGTATCAAAAGAACTTTTAGAGGGGCATGCCACCAACAAATTACTCAGAAAACAACGAAAGGCTGGACACAAACAAACAAAATGTAAATAAACAATGACTTTCGTGGCCCGCGAAAATACTCGTGATACATAATCTTTAAATAAAGCTACCCTTTACATGTTTTAAATAAGCAGAAAATATTCCATACATTGTAGCCTATACCTATCAGGAGGCTATTTCATAAAATGACTTTAAGCTAATGGTGCCTTTAACTAAACGGAAAATGCATTGAAGTTAATGGTACCATTAGCTTAAAATCATTTTATGAAACAGGCCCCTCGTCAATATCGGCGGTCAGTTACATGTATGGTTAGTTGAAAATGCGTCGATCAACCTTAGAACGACTGAGTCTATACGACTGTGTCCAAAGACCACATAGGTCAAGATATTTGACCTTTATCTTGACCCATGCTAAGAAAGACGATGAAGTGGAAGCTGTCAACAGTCAAGTGTCTGGGGCAAACTTTGTGACCTGTAATAGAAAGGTCAGGTAGGCCTACTCGTATTTAGACAAGATAGCGACTTCGGGATTCTTGTCACTGTGATATCCACGACACACAAAGTCTCAGAGATAAGCTTTGCGCTTAGGTATTGATGACCTGCAAAGCTATGTCAGTAATTACTGTGGGATCACTTTAGTCAAGTGTCAACATCTCCACAGTATGAACTTCCAACCAGAGAAAACTGGTGATGATTACGGTCGAACTGACATATGATTTTCAAAGGCTGGAATTCTTCGCGCCACTAAAAATGTTGATAGGGAGGTTTCGCAAATCCGACGAAAAACGAAGTACGAAATACGAAAATGGACTTCACTTCCATGACGTAATGTATTTCAGGACATGGTTGGTACCACAAATATCGCCTGCTGCAAGAGCGTCATTTAGTGTATCTAGTGTATTTAGTGTTAGATCGATAGAGTTATGGTGTACATTAAACTTTGAAATTTATCTTTCGTATCGACTTCGTGGATACGAAGTGGAAATTTAAAAATTCAAGATGCACCATAACTCTCTCGGTCTTACTTAATATGCTAAAAGACGCACCGGCAGCAGCGACATTTGTGGTACCAACCATCTCCAGAAATACATTAGGTCCTGGAAATGAAGTTGAATTTCGTATTTCGTACTTCGTGTTTTGTCAGATTTGCGAAACCTCGCTATTAGTGAGGTTTCGCACATTCGATGCCGCGAAGAGAGCACCGGAAAAATTTGACATTCGCCTCAGCGTCTGCGGTCTTTGGGAAAATTCTCTAAACTCAATCGGTGGCGCCAGTGCTACTACATGGGTTTTCATGCAATATTTCCAGATTGCCGATTGAGCCACGTGATTAGGGAAAGAATAGGACATTTTTGTACACGTAGTACCATTCCCATGTTGCTTTCTCCCAATTTTTAGCTCACCTGTCAGCTTTTATCGTCATGCGGTGTTCGTTGTCCGTTAGCAGGGCACGTTTCGTAACCGCTGCGACTACTGATCTGAAACTCTGTGCATATACCCCTAGGTCAGATGACCTATGACACCAAGTTTCGGTCCGATTCGATTCTTGGCTTGGCCTCCAGGTGACCAAAACCAAAAACACAAAAAGTGCAATAACTCCCGAACTAACAACTGGGTCATCTCCTAATTTTTATCATAGGTGTATCTAATTAGGATACATAACATATGTAACGGGTTTTTGATTTGACGTACTTTCCAAGGTCACGGAGGTCAAAGTTGTATAAAAGTAACGAACCTGTCACAGTTCGCCATTATTTCGAGCATATCTTGCACAACCGTGTATTAGAAGAGTACCTTCAAAAATACCGACTTTCGGCGCGATCGGACATCCAATATGGCCGCCATGTGGCGTAACCTGAAAATCATCTGAGTGCTATAACTCAGCGACGGCTTGACCCAGAGTGCTCAAACTTGATATGTACACTCATGGCAAAAAGTAAATGGGGAGCAGTTTTTCTTGAATACCTCCAAAACAATGGCATAACCCCCAAATCATCATCAAAGTCCTGTAACTCGGGACTGACTTGATCAAGATTACTCATAACTGATATGTACACTCTTGTAGGAAAGTAAAAGGACAGCAAGATATCCTTAATATCTCAAAAACCACTGGCGCTACAGCAATGGTATTTGCACCCAATCTAACGTTTTTTGGTGTTTTTTAGCGATTTTTAGAGGTCATAAAAATCGCATTTTTCAAGGGAAAATCATGTTTTTTTAGCGTTTTGGCCGCGGAAAACGATTTTGTCTTCCATCTGAAACCCTTCAGATCCCTTATACTTACCTTTTGACCGGGTACCTTTTGTCCTAGGTACATTTTGTCCAGGTACCTTTTGACCGGGTACCTTTTGTCCGGTACATTTTGCCCTAGGTACGTTTTGTCCGGGTACGTTTTGTCCTGTCACCCTGAGTTTGCAAGGATGTGTTCTGATATAGCTGATTTTAGATCACCTTTCAGAGTTGAAGTTTTGTGTTCTTCCATGCATTTGTTGATGGGTCTCCCAGTTTCCCCTACGTATTCCTCGTATTCCCCGGCTGAGCTTCTCCAACACTTAAACCAACAGGACCCAAGGACTCGTTTCACCATGGAAATGGAAAATCACAACAAAGAACTCCCATTCCTGGATGTACTCACAAGGACAATACCAAACAAAGGCATCGAAACAGGAGTTTACCGCAACCCGACGCATACTGACCAGTATTGGTTCGCTATGGAGCCGCTTGGAGCGCTAGCTGCGGCCATATGGACCCGTATTTTCACACCAGTTTTGAAGCTATTTTTAGACGTCCGTCAGGGAAATTTTACTTCACGTTTACGGCCTTATTTTGCGATATTTTGACGTCATATTGCGTCTGGTGATAGTGTACCACTAGCTTTCAACCTGATTAGTTGGGCAGTACGAATAAACGTCAGCAAAGGTACAGATTTCGGCGATTTCTCCCCGAGCTCGACACTGTTCACTTCACATATTAATTAATATGCATGCGCGATGTAGTTCGTAATGTACCCGGTACTTAATATACAATCGCACTGTTTCCGTCAGTCTTGATACAAAAAATGTTCGATACGCGGGGCGTGTAAATTTTCATTGCCTTGACTCATTATTTTTTTTCTGTTTCTTCTTTACCTTTTTTTTAAAATCGTGAACGCTAGGAATTGCGTGGTCGCGTCGATTTTTCGTAGGTGTGGGCAGCCATCCCTGCGTTCACATGTTCAGCCAAGCTTTTTCCCTGGCGTGAGATTCGTGTGCAGTGAGTTCTCCCCTTCTCCCCAACCATGCTTAGGCCTATTCGACATAGCGAACCCCTGTCGCCACCAGGCTTGTGTACATTTCAAATCAAATCACTCGTTGAAGGTCAAAACTGGCATCATCTCAACCTTGACTAAACGAGCACTGAATGTCTCATCCGCTTCCAGGCTGCCCAGTGAACTGCAACACTTAAAAAATGTGTTCATCAACCTTAACCAATACCAAGAATATATAAGTACCAAGAATGTACAACTCCAAATATGTGCCAAAAGTGAGTTTACTAATTTGCCTCTGGTGACCCTGTAACTGAAGGGATCTTAATTTGTGAAGGTTTATTGTGTAGAGAAGGTCATTACGAACAAAATGACACCTCCCGCAGTTATATGCGCTCAGAAATAACCGAGCTACAGAGTAGTTTTGAATGGACCATATTTTCGACAAATTGATATCATACTTGATCTCTGTGTCGGGCACTCTGACCTAAACAACAAATCCATGGTTTCACCGAAATCAAAAAAAAATTGTATGCCAGTAATGTGTCTGTAACTTTACATAAGAATATTGACATTATTCTAAATAATACAATTCAGTCAACAACTCTTAAATCTAAACATTGGTTATTTAATTAGAAGGCCTATAATTACCGCACGCCCTCTATTATCAGAAAAAGTAACCTAATGCCCACCCTTTTGATTGATTACTGAGTTGTACATTCTTGGTGCTTATATATTCTTGCCAATACCCATCTCACCTGGTGAACAGTGTCATGGATAGAACTGTGGCAAAACCCAACACACAGCTTAAGATACGCAATGTCTCGCCATTTCTCATCAAGGTTCCATTCATAGGATCCGTCAGCTACAAAATCGCTAGGATGATCAGGCAACAAGCGGGAATTGATGTTAGTTTCAACTGACCCAACACTAAAGACCTATCTTAATGCCAGTGGAAAAAAAACTTGCCAAGTGACTTCCAAAAACCAAAAGGAGTGGTATATCAGCTAGGACGTTCATGTGGCGAGGAATACGTAGGGGAAACTTGACTGGATGGGTGAGATTTATTTTGCCTAAAAACTGCCAAAAAGGCATTTTCTCTTGAGATTTAAAATGTAAAAGTTGATGATGTTGGTCAGTCAGGCAAGCTGAATACAATGCAGGAAGAAAATTCGAAATCTGACGATTTTTCAAAAATTGTGAAAAAAGTGATTTTATAAAATGTCATTTTTCTCTTAGTTCATTAAAATTTATTTTTGGCAAAACACTATGGGCCGTATTCAAAAAGGGTGATCATCGCGCGATTATTAAGGGTCTTTAGCCAAATCAGCGTACAAATTCTGCATTACACAGGTTAAAGGCCTATAAAACTATTGTCTTTGTCTGTATGGTGCTTCACCCGGAGGTGTTTACCCGCAGGATAATCATACGTGTCTACTATCCTGCGTCTATGTCCGAGAGGACAATGGAAATGTTAAACGGTCAGGCAGGCTTGTCTAGAATTTTTCCAACACTTTCTTTTGTCCTCCCACACTGAAACACAGGAATGTTAGACGCGTGTAATCATCTTGTGGGTAAATGCCAGAGATCAGGCAGCATACAGAAGGCAGGACAATAGCTTTCTAGGCCCTTTAACCTGTGTAATGCAGAATTTGTACGCTGATTAGGCTAAACACTCTTTTTGAAAACGGCCCTATGGCTCTATGCCCAATATGTTGCTACAGATTGGGTGCAAATGCCATTGCTGTAGCTTCCACGGTTTTTTAGATATTTGGAGAAACTTGCTGTCCTTTTACTTTCCTACAAAAGTGTACATTGAGGAGCCACGGTGGTGTAGTGGTTCGGGCCTCCGACTAGCGGTCAGAGGATCCCGGGTTCGAATCCCGCTGCTGGCGTGAGACTCTTTGCCTCACTGGCCTCTCTCCACCCAAGGCCGACCGAATCGAAACTCCGATAGTACTAACAGTGCCTAACAGAGAGGTATGCAATGCCTTTTACCATTACAGAGTTTCTCTGTTAGGCCATGTTAGTGCTATCGGAGTTTCGTGGCGGTCGCCCCAGATTGTAGCGCTGAATGAGCAGCTCATCTGAGTTCTACTGAAAGGTTTCAGGATAGACTGGGGTTAAAGTGTAAAATCGGATGACACCTTTACCGTTGTTGATATCAGACTATAAACTCAAACTTTAACTTTTTAAACCTTTTTTTACATCTGCAATGTTAAAAATAACGTTATCGTTACTGTTACCGTTAGCGGAGCGATTTCTTATTAACCTCTCGATTATTATCACTTGACGTATTTTAGTACACTAGAGAGCTATAATGCTATGTTCACACTAGAGCGCGGTCCGTTACGAACGTCACGATTGGCCATTCGTAACTGATCGTGGAATATTTGTTTACTTCTCTGAAGTTTCACGTTTGGATACGAGGTGATGCGAGTCGATACGTTCTGATGCGCTTGGATGCGACATGGTCGCGATTGGTCAATTTCAGGTGGCACGAATGGCGCCACGATTGAAATCGTGGTCTTATTCGTGGAGTAATCGTGGTGATCCTATCAGATCGCATCATATCTTATCACATCTTGAGGGCAATCGTGACGGCAATCGTGACAATCTCGTTGATCGTAGGAAATTTTTGAACCGTTCAAAACTTTTATACGATCAATACGGTTGCCACGACTGACCTCAAGATCTGAAAAGATCTGATAAGATCTCATAAGATCTGATAGGATCGCCACGAGTACTCCACGATTAAGATCACGATTTCAATCGTGGCGTGAATCGTGATAGTGTGAACACAGCAAAAAACTGAATCATGAATTTGGTTCAAGACCGACTCCAAGTATCACGTAGTGAGAAGGGAAGATGCAATACACGGCGCATTTCAACAGAGCGTGGTGTTCGCCTAGTCCACGATTGATCCCGATCACCACGATTCGTAAGCACGATTAGATGCGATCTCTCGCGCTTTGGTAGGATTTAATGCGATCTGATGCGATGACCACGATTAACAAATTAATCGTGTTGATCGTAGCAAATTTTTAAACCGGACAAAACTTTCCTACGATCAACACGATTGCCACGACTGACCTCAATATCCGATACGACCTGATAGGATCGCCACGATTACTCCACGATTAAGACCACGACTTAAATCGTGGCCTGAATCGTGATAGTGTGAACATAGCATAAGGCCATACGACTACGTTCATCTATTGTTTGGGTGCACTCACACAATAGATAAACGTCGTCGTAGAGCCTAACCGGGCGCTTGCAGAAGCTCACTATTATCGGTCAAAATTGTATTACATTATCGGTTAGAAATTTTACTACATTATCGGTCGATTATTACATTATTATCAATTGGACAGGGTGTACATTATGTAACAATTTATTACATTATTACATTATCGGTAGTTATTAAATTATCGGTTGTAACAGGTGTAGTTTTGCTGGCCAGTGAGCTTGGGCCATATTCATGAAACTTTCGAAAATTAGCGAGCATGAAAATCTATCCTTTTGCAGTAATGGGGCATGTTTCTGGTTGTCAAATCAGCGATCTGTGTAGTTTTGCATTTATGCACTGATAACCTACATCATGCGGTAATTGTGACGACTCGCTGATTCTGGTGTTGGAACAGTGTATCGAGCTCCCATTCCCCCGATACTCGATGGAGGAGGACCCGGAGGCATGTGGTGCCGCTCAGCCTGAGGGTACCTGTACCGAATGGTGGGTACGGCACTAAAGGGAGCAAGCGTTTAGCACGTGTATTTTCATGTTCTCTGGATGATCCTATAGGTCGTTGGGTATAAAATAATCTGACTCGTATTCACATTGAATGTTCCATATAAAAACAGGCGGGGATCCAGAGGGGGTTTTGGGGGCCGTAACCCCCCTGCTCGCCACCACCATTTTTTTCAATAATTTACGACAATAGGCAAAACCGCAAGATTAAAGCTTCTGTTTTGATGCCAGGAAATTGCATCGACGGCCTTCTATATTTCAAAATTTCAGACCCCCTTCGACGCGGGCATCTTTGGTGCCCACATGCAATGACCGACCTTTGGGGCCCTGCCCCCCCCCCACTGCAAAAAATCCTGGATCCGCGCCTGAAAAATCACTTATTGTACATTTCAGTGCGATGTCTACTTAGGAGCCAGCGTCTGTGCCTGCTTCGAAGAGATGATGACTACTGACAACACCGTGAACTTTATTACTGCAGACTACGTGGGGAGAAATAAGGGTTTGAATGTAGTGAAGATGGCACACATTATGAACAAAGTCAACATAGTAAACTACCGGAAGACTAAATAGCTGGATTAATCCGTAAATTACTGTAATCTCGTGTCGTTAGCGACCACTATACCGCTCATACAGTGTAATCTTCCAACGAATCAGAATTCGGTGGAACCATAAGGACCGCCTCCGACCGTGTCCTAACTCTTATTATGGTTTCCGATCTTAAGATAGGAAACCATTGTGTTTGGTCGTGGCGTCTGTGTCGAGTTTTGTAGTGCATTCAAATTGGACCTCACTGTGTAAATCTTAAGTACATGTAGGGCAAAAAGCATTTTCTAACTTTTATGAATAATAGGCCTAACCAGCCAATATGAACAAAGTCAATGGCCTCTGCTAATACGTTGAGTCCACCGAGTTCATCGGTGACCGGTTGGATTGAGGATATTCCGGCCGCCAGTATTTTTTTCGCCAGTCACCAGTCGCTTGTCTGCCTGTCATTTCAAAAATTATAGAAATTTAGCTTAAAATACCTGTTTGTGGATTGAAGTCATGATGAATATGTTTTATCACTTTAAGATGATTTTGTTGGATATTAGCAATCTGGCGTATTTAAAGGTAAAATCAAAAGCCATTTCGAAGTTGAGGATTTGATTCTGGATTCCACGATGGCACGCGAGGAAAGTACCTGTGTATTAGTTTTGCACTGGTGAAAATTGAAATCTTCATCACAAGTAAACACAACTACAGAAATTCACCAGATAAATCGCCATGAACGGGCTAACTACTCATGAAATCACCATGACAATTGGCTGCTGGAAAACAAGCTGTCTCTCAATGCCCCCAAAACATACTTTAGCCTGGGAGCTAACAAAGACCTAATTCACGTCTCAAGTACAATTTTTTAGCTCACCTGGTGAGCTCTTGTCGTGGGTCTGCGTCCGTCGTCGTCGTCGTCCGTTAGCAGGGCAGGTTTCGTAACCGCTTGAGCTATTGAACTGAAACTTGGTACATATATACCCCTAGGTCAGATGATCTACGACACCAAGTTTCGGTCCGGTTCGACTCTTAGCTTGG
This sequence comes from Notospermus geniculatus, assembly GCA_002633025.1. Lineage (NCBI taxonomy): Eukaryota > Metazoa > Nemertea > Pilidiophora > Heteronemertea > Lineidae > Notospermus > Notospermus geniculatus. Next base: position 36,176 of record NMRB01002343.1, read on the forward strand.
CCACCAGGTGGCGGAAACCAAAAACACAAAAAGTGCAATACCTCCTGAACTAATGACTGGATCACCTCCAAATTTTTATCATAGGTGTATCTACAGAGGGTACATTACATATTTAACGGGTTTTTGATTTGACCTACTTTTCAAGGTCACAGAGGTCAAGTTCAAAATTTTGCCTTTTGGTGGCACATTTCGTAACCGCGGGTGCTATTGACCTGAAACTTGCTACATATATACCCCTATGTCAGATGACCTATGACACCACGTTTCGGTCCGATTCGACTCTTAGCTTGGCCATCAGATGGCAAAAACACGGAAAGTGCAATAACTCCTGAACTACTGACTGGATCACCTCCAAATTTTTGTCATAGGTGTATCTACTGAGGGTACATTACATATATAACGGGGGTTTTATTTAACCTACTTTTCAAGGTCACAGAGGTCAAAGTTCAAAATTTTGCCTTTTCGTAACCACGGGTGCTATTGACCTGAAACTTGGTACATATGTACCCCTATATCAGAGTACCTATGACACCATGTTTCGGTCCGATTCGATTCTCGGGTTGGCCACCTGAACCGAAGCTCAAAGTCCAGTTACTCCTGAACTGCTCACTGGATTGTCTCCAAATTTTTATCACAGGTGCGTCTAATGAGGATACATGACATATGTAAAGGGGTTTTGATTTGACCTACCTTTCAGGGTCACAGAGGTCAAGTTCAAAATTTTGCCATTTTGTTGTCAGGTTTTTATGGCTATTTCGCCCTATTCTAACTTGGTGTGATCATATATCTACTAGGTATCCTCTATGTGTACAGCAAATTTTTGCCCAGTTGGAATGCAAATAATGGTTACCAGGCAGCCATCTTGGAAAATGGACTTCGGCACATATGTCAAAAATTCTCATGCCAGAACGTTTTGACCTTGAAATTTTGACCATATCGCATGACCCTGGAACTCAAGACCCCTGGAACATTTCGATTTAACATTTGTCATTTGTCATTTGTTTTCTGGTACTTTCACCCAGGTGAGCACATGGTCCATGGACCATTTCATTTTTGGTTTGTGGGGTAGTTTCTATCCCACTGACCACAAAAACCCAATTCTTACGTTCCGCAAATGGTGCGTTTAGAAAAAAGAGTCGTTTGAATTTTGGGAACTGACTTTATCTTTGGAGCAAAATCAGGGCCCATCTTCATAAAACCTTGCTGGATTAGTTGACTACTAGTTGTGTACATTGGCCTGTACAAACTACGCACTTTAGCAGGCAACTAAGCCTAGCAGGGTTTTATGAATATGGGCCCTGATAAGTATATACAGGGGCTTGGAAACTGATGTACAGCTAACTTTTAAATGGGTGACTAAATTGGGACCCTATAAATGCATTGCCAATAGATAGAAACATGGGCCCACTGAGTCAGGAAAACATACGTATTTTATCCTATTGGAAATGATGGTTTTACATCTTTCTCAGAACTTTGGCCCGGCGGCCATTTTAAATTGATAACTTACTGTTTATTGAATTTCTCATCATATAGCAAATAAAAACAATTAAGAATATGCTAATCTGATTCTATGGACCCATGTTTCTATCTATTGGCAATACACTTATGGGGTCTTGAGCCACCCATATAAAAGTTAGCTGTACATCAGTATCCAAGCTCCTGTACAAATGCTAGGATTTTGGTCCAATGACAAAGCCAGTAGCCAAAGTTCAAACGGCTCTATCTTCTAAACGCACCATTTGCGGAACTTAAGAATTGAGTTTTTGTGGTCAGTGTGGTGGAAACTAACCCACAAAGCAAAAAATGTCTTTGTACTTGAGATGTGAATTAAATCTTTGGTAGCTCCCAGACTACTTCATCAATATCACCTCCCTCGTAAAGCCCTGTTTCCTCTACAACGGTTTCCGGTGCGGTTTGCGGCGCGGGAGCGATTTCCACACATGCTGTAAATGCTCCCTTTACTGAATTTGACTGTTTTCCCCCAAAGATCAAAGGGCCGCTGGGGTAGCAATTAAGGGCAATTAATACCATAGGTGTGAAAACTGTGACATAAGGACCCTAATTAGCCCTAATAAAGGACCTGGCTGAAGTGTCAAAGTCACTTTTCTTGCAATATGTTTCAAATTCAAACAGTATCAATTTATTTCAAATGCTCTCACTAGCAGAATACTTCAACAACGAAGAAACTCCGCAAACAAATAAAGATTTTACAACGTTTTTTTTGTAAGCATTCACTCATCTGTGCTATTCCTCACAATGAGTATACCCCCTCAGCTGTTATAATACAATTGGTATGAATGAACCAAGTGTTTCCTGATTGGCTGTGCTGGTGCTGTCATTCATACGATATGGGCCCACTGTCTTTGAGGTGCAATGGTGGTGTGGGAGAGGGGAAGTTTTGTGGGACAGTGTGAGTGTGACCTTACAAATATGATGAAATAGTGTCAAAATCTTTGAATAGCAGGGATTTCAGCAGCACTCTGTTCCATTTGGTGAAGTGTAAAGAAGAGAGTAATTCGTGGAGCAAATGTCCTCACTCCTAGTTAGTTGAGCACTTCATAGGCCTACTTAGATTACATGCACTGGACTACGCCAGAAGTGGTGGAGTAGTACCAAAATCATTGAAAATTAAAGGCCCTGCATAATGATGGGAGTGAGGTGTGGTGAGGAGAGTAGTCCATGGAGAAAATGTTCAGAGTGCTCTTTGTCACAATACTTTACAGGCAACAGGCAATAGACTGTAAAAAGTTATGTTTGAGAAGTGCCAAAATCCTTTGGCATCACTAAGTAACTTGAGGTAAACGACATTGGGTCATTCTTGGAGGAATAATTCCTCCAAGGGTCATTTGAATAAAGACTAACAATTGCTTTTACTTCAGATTTGAACAGCATTGCCTGGTGCATTTGCATTGCAAAATTCAAGTAAAAGCATTTACTAAGTCTTTATTCATATGGCCACTTGACTCAGTTTGAGGAACCACCAGTAGTGCAAAATTCAGGATGTGGGAAAAGGAAAAAGGAGGGCTGACAAATCAATTTTTTCTCCGCCAAGTGAACATCTATTTGCATTCCCCACATATATTCATGTTCACAAAATCACTGTCTTCAATTTAACAATGCTTTCAACAAAATTGAGCCATTTGCTACAATATGAGTAGACCTATTACAACTTCATAGACTCTGCATGAAGAGTGTTAACAAAAATCCTCGTTTTTGCTGTGCGGATTATTTTCCCCTCCTTAATAATTAAATAATTGCTCATATATTCTTGTGCAGACAAGCATTATCATTAGCATTATCATTAATTTGACCAAGTCTGAATAAAATTGGCCCATAAATAAAGCTTCCTTAGAGCAAAAAAACATTTACATTTTTAGCAAAAAAATTTCTCATCAAAGTCAACTTTTTCTCCCCATACGACCATGTTGGAATTCAGTTCCAATCAAACTAGAACAGGGTCAAGTATTGTTTTACAATGGTATACAATGATTAAACTCAAAAGGCAAATTCAGCCCAGCCCTGCATGCCAAATGTCTGTATAGACCATGGAGGTATTATTGAGAAGGAGCGAGCACGGACCTCACATCAAAGAGTACAATCATGTTCCGCTGGGTAGGGGGACAATAGGCTAATAACGCCGCACGATGGTCGGAAAAAGCCGATCTAATCTTCGGTAATTTCCGTGTGCAGTCAGCACTTCCCTTGTACAATGGTCAGAGTCCAAACAATAGAAGGGAACAATGGCAGTGGACGTTGCCAACGCACGAAAACTGAAAAATTCATCGTTTTCATCGCGTCAAAAACAGCACCTCGCAGCATCTCGCACTGAAACGACCACCCGTACATGTTACCTAAACTAATCATCTTTTAAACTATCATAACGCAATCCTCTTCAAACTTTTCAAATGCGAAGAATCTTCCATCATTATCATTATCATGTTCACCTTAAAACGTAGATATCTTTACTGGAAATTGGTCTTTTTCGAAGATTTTTTTTCACTAAAATACAGCGGAAAATTTATCGAATTGAATTGTCGTCGAAATAATCGGTTATCTAATTCCCAACATGGAGAAAAACGCAAGAATATTATTGGGTCGACGCGATATCAATTATAGATGGCGCTGCACTTTGAGAGTTGTGCGGAATTCATGATTGCCTTCAAGGAGCTCAGCGTGCGTACCGGACAACAGGCGGGAACAAAGGCAAACAATGGGGGCGTGGAATTGTGGTCACAGCGATTAGGGCCGTGCTCGGTCCTTCTCAATAATACTTCCATGTATAGATCTATAGTACGTTTGAGTCATGTGGAGCTCGATTGGCGGACCTTCGGTTGTCAGGCAGACCTTGGTATTGTTGGTGAAGTCTGGCTATTGACATGCGTTTTATTGACAGGACACCAATCCCATGCCTGTGCCTGTGTTCAATTTCAATCAAGGTCTAGTTGTATGTTCAATTTCAAACCAAGGTCAGCTGGTTAGAAAACAATGTGCGTTGGACCGTTTAGAGTAAACCCTAAGTTCATTGTGGTCTGGGTTACTAAGGGTTTAATTGACATACGCCCATCGAGCTCCAGATGACTCAAACGTACTATACATGTACAATATAATAGAACAGTCAACCCTGACCGAACAATCACTCTTCACACCTTCCCAGCACCACACATATGCTAATTAGGCTTAATTACGCCTGTTGCTTTATGAAGTGAGATGTGGGAGTAAGTGTTCCAAGTGAACAGCCTTCATGGCTAGCTGCACAACAGATGAGGAAGGGTAATTAAGGGTGATTAGGGTTTGGAATAAAACCTCAGCTTAGGGGGATTGACGACATGCAGGCATTGGGATAATTAACACGCCATTGTTAAACCATCGAAGGATTATCCAAAACCCTGTGAAAAAATCCCGGCGCGGCAAACCGCAGCAGAAACCCGGACTAGTGGAAACGCCGAATCGGTAGATGTCGTCCTGGGTAACCCTAAGTTTACCCAGGACCAACCTGGGTAACCCTCAAAGTTACCCAGGACGATCCTGGGTAAACTTTAGTACACTAAAGTTTACCCAGTTTGAAATTCGCGCACTTTTTCACCTGCGGTCGAGGTTGAAGTGAATTTCAAACCGAAAATGAATTTCAAACTGGGTAAACTTTAGTACACTAAAGTTGGCTAAACTTTAGAATTACCGATCGGAAGTGCCTCCGCCAGATGAAAGCTGTGATGCGGTTGTCCGTTCTGCTTCGACATCAAAGACATCTAACACCAAGTGAATACAGAGTACTGCTGTCCAGGTGTCTGGGTGTAATGAGAAATTAATTGTTTCGCTTAGGTATCCTAGTATGATTCGACACCAATACATTTCGACAGCTGAATTTGTCTTTTCCAGGTGTCCAGGTGTCTAGGTGCAATGATCATTTTTAGTCTCATTGCACATAAAAACATTTACTCTAGAGACAAATGACAAGAATGTGCCTTCATCGTAGGCAGGGATAAAGTTACCACTATAATTGATTCTGGTGAGCCGTTGAGGTAAAGGAGGTCATCCTATCACTATCAAGATAAGCAAGACCTACAAAAATAGAACGTCTGAGCTACTATGATCTGTTTCAATGTGACTTCTAATACTCACCTCAACCGTCATCTTTTCATTTGAAAAAAATGCCTCCAACAATCAACACAAAATGCTGGCTAAACAACATACACACATATACGGCTAGACTCAACTATACAGTTGCATATGTGTAGATTGTTGCTGTCCTGTGTGATCTTTGGCATGTTTGGGCAAATGCTGGTACCGAGCATTGGAACAGATACTAAGATAATAATAACAAGTGCGAGCTGAAGTAGCAATTAGTGGGTGATAAAAAATGATGGATTGCACGGGCATCGTTGACAAGTAAAAATAAACAGCAGCCTCGGCTGGAAAGCAGCGAACAAGGCAAATTCTGTCATTTGTCCCTGGAGTACATTTGGACACCTCAATTTGTCTTCTCATCCCCAGTCAGTGGACCTTGCAATTTGTTCAGTCAACACGGTAGCGCCTATGGCAAGCGGATTGTTCATTTATTCCATAAACTAAGTTTTTGCTCTGGAAACTTATGGGTCCAAAAACTAAGTTTTTGCTCGCATAACTCGGGTTTTGTTCTTGGAACTCATGTTTCAACTCCGGAACTGTGGTTCCAAGTTCAGATGGACAAAAACATAGTTTCTACTCGGCAAAAACTTAGTTTATGGATGGTAAGGCCAGAAACTTAGTTTATGCGGCTAAAAACTTAGTTTCTGAGCAAAAACTAAGTTTCCAATCTGAAACATTAGTTTTGCGTCCACCGGAACTATCATTATGCTCCAGAACTAACATTCTGGTCAAAAAACCAAGTTTCTGGATGCAAAAACTTAGTTTCTGGGCAAAAAGTAAGTTTTTAACCGTAACCTATGTTTTATACCTCGGCTCCATTATCACACTTCTGCACACAGTATACGCATTCTACGATCGGGGACCGTCCATAAACAGAGTTTTTGCCGAGCAGAAACTAAGTTTTTGTCCATCTGGTCTTGGAACTGCAGTTCTGGAGTTGAAATATGAGTTCCAAGAGCAAAACCATAGTTATGCGAGCAAAAACTTAGTTTTTGGACCCATAAACTAAGTTTCCAGAGCAAAAACTTAGTTTATGGAATAAATGGACAAACCGCTTGCCATAAGCGCCAGCAGAAGCGAAGTGGTAAGTCGCCAACAAGGCATCCCGCCATAAGCAACAATACTGCTGAAAATCTGACGACCTATTCCAAAACTTCAATGAACAGGTAGGCCTAGGAATACAGAGAATGAGACAAAATATCACCTCGAAACTAGGCCAGGGCCTATAAAACGGGTGATGGTCAGTAATATCAGAAATGAATGCTAATATGTAGGTCACTTTGAATTTTACTTTTTAACTTCTTAACTTGTAGGCCTACATGTACTATTGTAAAGCGGTTTGAGATATTCTGTAAATCGCTGTATACAAATAAATATTATTATTATTATTACACTGTATTACCGTATTAATTATATTCCAATGGTCTTTGACGCAGACTGCGTCATAAGGCCGTGAGGCCCAATGGAACGTTTCTCACTGTTTCTATTGCTCAGTGTTTTCCCGCATTCTTGGGCAATTCCTTTTGTCAAGTTGCGCCTTATTCCGTTAATGTGTAGAATAAAAATGTCCGACACATCCTAGAGGTGTGACCCTCATTGTTTGCAACATACAAGCCTGCCTGTCGCTCGTTGTCAAGGTGGCGCTTATTCCGTTAAAGTGGTCCTAAACCGCCAAGCAAAAGTTGGCACCCGATCATTTTCACCGCCCACGAAAATGGAACTTCCGATTTCCGCTTCTGGCTTCTGAGCATGCGCAGTACGCTACCTTCACTGAGTTTGTCAATCGTGCAAACCGCGCAGCAGACAGGATGCCGAAGCGAGAAGTGAAAGAAGGGAAAGGGCGACCTTAAAAGGTAGCAAATGCCGACCAGCAGCTGTAGATTGTCCACAGACATTATCGAAGTGGCTCATAATAAAGAAAGAACTCCGTTGTTTGTATGTATGGCATCATTAACATATTGCCGGACTGCGGATCTCGCCGCCGTGCCGGTGTAACGTCAGCGAATTCTGGGGCTCCTTCTGAGAAAAGACCAACTTGCCTGGCATACCGGCTGACATCGTCATCAATGGTGTCACTCGTGTTGGATTGAACACTCTTCATGCTCTTAGGCGTGAATGTATCCTCTAAAACTGCCCTGAATCGAGGAGAAATCTCGACTCTGTGAACTGGTCGCATCCATGTTGTTTTGACAATCAGCTGTCACTCATTCAGAACTTGCCCAATCAGTGAGCGCGTTGTAAATTCCATAGTAATCACGTGACGTGATGATTGACAGGTGCTCATTCGTACTGGCGTAGCGCGGGAAAATGAAAACGAGGCTATCTCGCTCGCCCCGGCGGTTTAGGATCACTATAATCTCACGTCACACTGACACACGAGTCTGACCAATGAAAAGTGGGCCAATAATGGAATGCGGCTTGTGGTTGGAGTGACATTAGGCCTATTGTAGTCACATGTTTAATTGGGGAATAATCATCACTGGCCGCAGAAACTGTTCTGAGCCAGAAGTTGCTACAGGTGTGACAGAAATCAGCGTCCTGGGAATGCACATCCGCCAAACAATAACCCGCTATTGTATGTTATATTCCAATATTCATGGCCTCTCTAGCCATATATTATTCTAATCCCTCGGTGAACAATAACACCGGACTTCCAATCCAGGGGGACTCGGATTCCNTCCTTTCACACCTGTCGTCGTAAAAATTGAACAATAGCCTGCTATTGTAGGTTATATACATGTATATTCCAATGGTCATGGTCTCTCTGGCCATATAAATATTAAGAAAAACGATTTACTGTGATAGCCAATGATTGCCATACATTACTCAACAGAAGATTTGACAACAACATGAAGTTACTACGTCATGGCACAATAATACCACCGAAATGTGGATGAACACTTAAGAAACGTCATGACTTTTGTCACCCCTTCCCTCCTGAAGAAAAGAACACCATCATCGCCATGTGTCATCATACGAAAGTCATTCTTGCAAAGCTATCTTCACATTCTAGGAACCTGGGCATCTGCATCTGAATGAGCAGGCTTGAAAATATCCGCTACGTCTTTCAGGAAAGACAGGAAGACGTCGGCCTCATCCTTATTCTTCTTCCTCCAGAGTATTCAGCCAGGTAGCTGGCATAAAACTGGGTTCGACATGCAACCGGTCGTGAACGCTTAATGTGCCTCCACGATCCCTCAATCGTGTTCGTGCAAGTGCCGTCCTCTGCCTTGTACTCGACGGAATGATTGACCGTTTTATGCTGGTAGTCTTCTGGGAGATCGATAATACCTTCGTAGGCTTTCCAGCAATCTGTTGACAATGATAAAACATGTTTTTTTATATTACGGTACAGCCCGTTATCATTTGCCACAAGAACGACTGTTAATTCATACATCCGATTTCTGAAACGATGTGGCCGACAAATACACGAAACTAATATCCCCCCCCCCCAAATACAGAGACATATTCAATATCAACTTCAATTTCTATGAGGCATTTGTTTACCAAAAATTGTCTTACCTGAAGAAATCACACTCCCTGGATTAATCCATCGCTGGATGAGAGGTAACAGCACCTCTTTATTTCGTCTTGGAACGGGAACAAGGAACATCTTCTTGCTGTTGTTTTTTTCGCACCCACCGAAGACCCATTGCCCTTCTACTGCATGCCCTCTGTGGTATTTAACTTTCCCAATTTTGCTTTCGTCGATCTCCACTTCTATGCCTCTACCACCGATCTTTTCGCCTTTGTCAATGCAGATACTGATGCACACCTCCCGGCAAAAGTTGCACCAATCAACTGCAGTGCTCGAAGAAATCTTCATTTCGTGCATGATCGTCTTGTTGCTTGTCTCCATGCTCCACAAGTACGTCAGTTCAATTATTTCTCCCAGCTGCATATTCGACTTTTCAAACCAAGACCCCTTACGGATTGAGCGGGTTACTCTCCTGTGCCGACATCCGGAAATGGTCCGTTGGCACGACCATTCGTAACCTTCTGAGGCAGGGTTTCCACTTGAAATTTTGGTCAAGTTCATCGGCTCCTTACATAAGGGGCATTCGTATGTCTTTGATAAAAGTTCTTTTTCCTGGATCCATTTAATTAAGTCCATTTTTTTTGGTTAACTATAGATATCACATCTCTATGCGTCGTCGCCCATTCTTTACTGTCACGCCCATAGCTCCATCGCATTCGTCAGATATAGGTTTTTTCCAGCTTCCATGATTGACTATTCGCAATATGCAGTCTTGAAGTACTAGTATACTCGAGTTATTTACATGTATACTTTTATTTCACGCCAATGGATCAAGCAATCATTTTCATTAATTGAACGGCCGACCAAACATTCCAAAATCTCGTGAGGAGCTATTGTACACATGAATACCATTAAATAACCCTGTGAAAAAAGTGACGTCAAGCGCACACTTTGAAGACTGAAACCCCACCTAAGAAGTATTGTCTCGGACTTCATGTGATTTTTAAATAATTCACTTACCTGGTTTAGGTACTAAATTCAAAGCAATCCTAGTGACCATCTATTGAATACATGACAATACGTGGCCTACACATGATCCATTTGGGTGTGGTTTCAGTCTTTAAAACAACACCGTTGACTTCAATTCGTGCACTCCATGATGTCGACTCCAGCCAAGAAGTTAAACAAACGCGATGTTCAGCGTCTTTATAGACAAGCCTGGAAGCAAAAGGTTCCATGGGCGGATATTCTTCCAGATGATGTGTTGAAGTGGTTCACATCATTCTGTGGTGCCTTCAATTGTTCAGTTACTCTCCTTATGGGCAGCTTGCTGCCTCTTGTCTCGGCATTGGTTGGACCAACTTGTAAAGTTTCCACTCGGAATGGAGATTACGTTTCGCCTCTTAATTCGTTCGTCATATCGGTCAATGACAGCGGCGGTGGCAAGAGCCAGGTTTTTAATAATGTAGTGAAGCCAGCTAATAACATGTTCCTGAAAGATGCCGGCCACCCATTGATGATAGAAACATACACCAATGCGGGAATCCATCAGCATCAGAAAGACACTAATGGATACGGGCTGATAAGTGGCGACGAAGGCGCCAAACTTTTGACAGATATCAGCAAGAAGCAGGCAAAAGGAGACTCCGAGAGAGCAGTTCTGAGTAAGATGTGGGGTGGGGAGGGGGATTCATGTGTCCTATCAACTGGTGTGAGAGGATTCCAAGCGACATCAATGAGCCTGAGCGTCATGATTCAACCTGAACCATTGTTGCTTGAAATGTTGAATATGTCCATGGTTGCAGATGGGTTTTTTGACCGCTTCATATTTTTCGCATCGAAACCTGAACTACAGACTCCAGAGGAAAACCGACGTTGCCTAGCCGAAATCAAAAACAGCAATATCAAATCATTCGAGGCGATCGTCACCAAGATATACGAACTACATAAAGAAGAGCCAGTGCAATACACCTTGAATGCCGAAGCGGATGATCTGTTCGATGAGGTTCGCGTGGAATACGGCCAATATATAGCGTCCGAATATGCATCTGAAAGTAAGTATCAAATATTTAACAGTACAGACCGAAATTTTTGTGGAAGTGGCATTTGTGCATGATTTTACAACACCTTCATTATTTTGACCAGGTGAAGAAGAAGGAAACACTCAACCATCCTCGCAGAGTACCGGAATCGCAGTCAGTTCAAAAATGACCACACACATCTTGCGTCTGTCGGCTGTTCTACACGTCCTGGTGTCAACAATTCAGACACTACCACACCCTGATGAGCTTGGTATTTCCAAGATTATTCCTCTTGACATGATGCGGGCATCACAGAAACTGTACGCTAAACTGTACAGCAGCAGGGCATAAAGATGTCTTTATACAGGTATGCAATATTAACAACACTGAATCCACATTCCGATATCATCATCTCTTTTATTCAATGCACTCTTAAGGCCCTTTTTGTTGTTGTGTATGGTAATAAAAGGGGCTACTTTGGAATTGAGTACAAAAGTTCTTTCTACGAACACGTCCTTTCGATTGTAAGGTTTATTTACATGGGCTACTTAGTGTTTATCCGACGGAAAAGGACCTGTGTGCTTTATAACCTCAAAAGGGGGACATTTGAAGGCGGGCTTGTCATACCCAGCATAGATAAATGCAAGTGTGGATGGAGGGACTATAGATTGGAAATAGGGTATGAGGGGAAGGTCGTCGTGTTTTGCCATCGGAATCCCGTCGATGCCACCATTTATGATATAAATTTGTCAAACGAAACTGGTCGAGTTAACATTGTCCTTACAAATGGAACCGTCTTTCCTTTGACGAGCTCGCCACATGTTGTCGACAGGGATGTTTACCATCTGCGTCCAAGATCTGAGGCCTACACGTCGTTGGGTATCTCCTGAGAGATAAGTACCGGGTAAAGGAATACCGGCCAAGACAAATGGGTTTCCTGCGGAGACACTGTCGTCGTCATCCTACCATATTAGATTTTAGTAGATCTTCGAATATGTTGTTCCTCATTTGTTTTCCGATGCCGAATGCGATCGGATTCGAACGAACTATTTTTGATCCTAAAGAGTGTCACGGAACGTTTGAAGAGAAAACCGCCATCTTTTATCCCTTGATCAACGATTGGTCGGTGACTCATTACCAGTTCAGCAACATTGATGACGCATTTTTACATTTCAAACGGCCTCCACGGNGGCCGCGAATGAATCTAATGCCCCCCCCCCCCTCCGATATAGGATGCCCCCAACCTTTACGGATCGAGCGGAACTCGGCATACGGATTGAGCGGAACTCGACTAGAGAGGCCCACAACAAGCAGGGGATGCACTGTCGCGATTTCGGTGTTGTCTACTTGCGATTGGGTTGCGGTGATCGCAAGTCTACCGCAGGCGTGCCTGCGGCAAACGGCGCTACGCCGGTGTGATGCATCGTCGGCAAGCTTGCGTTGGGGTTGAGGTAACTACCACCGCAAACGATCCGAAGTTGGGAACCTGAGCGGAACGTGAGCGCCAGCGGGAGTGCAGCGGCAAAGACGGAAACCAGTCTAGCCAAAGCCAGACTACCAATGGCTTTTCCACGTGCCATACTGCACGCCATATATGTAGGCCTAATGAAGTCACCAGGATTGCTTGGTCTGATTGGATGATAAACTGAAGCGAGGCCTACGGCGAGCTTGCGGTCTGCGAAGAAATCAAACACGTTTGATATCACCGCAACCCACCGCCGGAAAGGATTTCCATAGCCGGTAGGGATTTTTGCCGCAATCCTGCCGGCGGTAATGCCGCAACACCTGATCGATGTAGGCCGTGATCCACTGTCGCGACTTTGGCTTGAGACGGGGTTGCGTTCCCTTGCGATACCCTTATAAGGACTTCCGATTGCCATATAAGGTAACCGCAAGGGAACGCAACCCCGTCTCTAGCCAAAATCGCAAAAGTGGATCACCCGCTTACCCGTTTACCTGCAATCAACCGGAGGTGATTGCCGCAACCTCACCCAAGCCCGTCGCCGGCGCGCCCACGACCAAAGTCGGCACAGTGGATCAAAAGCTCATGGTAATCATTTCAGGCGGACATCATGAATACGAGGGCATTCCACTACGAAGGCCAGGAACGCCGTTCAGATTGATACGGATTTTAACATTTTATGATAAAAGTATCTTATGCTCTGGCGTTGTTACCTTCCTTTTCCTCATGTTCAGAGATAGATAAAGTTTACAAATACAGATTACGTCATCGAATGTCGCTTATTCCACCAATCAGGTCAACGGAAAGATCCCTGTGGGTTGACGTTCAGCAGGAACAAGTTTCTAACGTAGAACAGTCAGTACCTTGGTCGAGAGTTCTGGTGTACACTCCGCGTCCGAATGACCTTTATCGGGTGTTATATAATTCCACCTACTTTCTTTGCATGGCTGAAAGTATCGCGATCTATCGCATGTACCTTCTTCACTACTTCCTGTGTGCTCGTGTCTCTTCATTAAACAGATATTTACTTAAAATGGCTGATCTTACTTCGGACCGCCGGCCTTTCGGCCGCATGGTACTGACGATCTTTTTGACGGGAAAATGCTATAACTAGAGGCCCATGGATCTGATACTCAACTGCATTAAACTATCAGCTGATAGGACGGTCTTATGCAAAATGAATACTTGTATTGGTATTGGGGTTTTTACAAGGGATTGCTTTGCATTAGCTGTATTGGAAATGTGTCCTGTTTAACCCTCTCCAAAGTGACAACATTTGAAATTTTGATCCCTTGACCACTGACGAAATTTTAGATTTTCACCAACTTATAGACTGTGACGTATTTATTCAGAATGGTCAGCATTCTCCATGAATATTGTTTACAGTACACACACATGTACTATTGTGATTTAACCCTTTAACACGTCCTAGGCAGCATACTTATGCAGGGATGGAGCAAGCTCTTCTCAAGCTTTAGCCAAAACATGAGCCAAATGACATATGAGTTAGCCAAATCGACCATCCTTATGCATTTTCATTTGATCTAAATTGCCAAATCACAATAGTATTAGCAAATATATATAACACCAAAAATATACAACTCGAAAATCACCAATTTTCCGTATGTTCAACAGCACGTTATGGCCGAACCGTTCAACCGATTACTAATTTCTAGCAATATGGAAAGATGAGGTCTTTTTCGAAACAATGACACGTGTTACAGCTTTCAATTCCAAGTATTAATTGAGACATAGCGCCCGAAATGTGACCATTCCGAGCCCCATTTCTCCTTGCGCACCATGTTTCCCGGGTGAAATCTTGGAATTACTAATTGCATTTGCTCTGAGCAGATGACGCTGACGATCGGTTTTTCCATATTTGGAGACGTGGTATTTGCATAAGGCGGTCAAATCCTGGAATCCTCGTTACACAACCAATGAGAGCCAAGACATCGGTTGCCATATTTGGCAAGCTCGTTAGAGTGCCATCTTACGGGGACAAAGTAAACTTGTCCCCCGGGAAGCTGGCGGTACGAAATGCCGAAAACGAAGCCAAAACAGCCCATCTTCGGAGCGCTATATCTCACCTATTTCGAGGAACTGACTCGTCAGACAAATCTCATGTGGTGGGAAAATACTTCAATTTTCGATTAAGATATAGAAGCCACAAGAAACTGCTGGGCTGATAGCGTTATTTATTGGAAGAAAGTAGCTAGATTTACAGTTTTCGAGTATATTTTTGGTGTTATATACTCTAGATCCATCTGTAAGAGACCAAGATACTCCACCCCTTTTTGGTGAATTCATAATTATTTCTTGGTGAATGACAGGCCTACTTTTCTCTGGTTGGATAACCAAACTAAATACTTATCCATTTCCAGACGTCAAGGTTAGGTGAATCTGAGGAATGACCAGTGCTTGCTGAGCCAAGTGTGTTTTCCTATGAATGGCTACCTGGCCATGCCCATTTTATGAATAATATTCAACAGGGTTGGCTTTACTGAGGTTTCTTTGTTGGTCTCTTAGAGATGGATCTAGAGTATTTTTGGTATTAGCCATGTACATGTAGGAGAAGGAATGGTCAATGGCGATTTGGCGAGGGGGTAGCGCCATCCCTGCTTCTGGTACAGACGTTGTTGCCTGTGTCGCTGGTACAGAATAATGAGCTGGTTTGCAACAAAAAACAGAGCACCTAGACCCATTTTGGTGAGCCTTTTTCACTCGCCTTGGTATTTTTCCTTTCACGCACTGGGGGAACTGCTCAAGGCGAGGTATGTTGCCGGAGTCTTCTCTCCGATACTTAAATAAATGAGGAGAGAGGTTTCACTTAGGGTGCACTAATCTCCGCTCAGGCCATTTGGTCGCCATTTTTGTCCATTCGACGCCGCAGTGCTGGGCAAGATTTTCATTATATCGAACGAGATTTTTATGTTGCAACGATGCCTCATATATTTTAAGGGCTCACATACGTATAAACGCAAATTTGGGCGAAAAAGAACAGAAAAACAGCATAAAAATATGTGCAATCCTCTGCTGAAATCATTAAAAAATCAGTTCTGTGTTGGCCAGACAAAACGGCTACTGCGCATGTGCGAGTTACCGAGAGATCACCAAGACGATGACCTAGTTCTGGGTCGGCGGACATCATCTATAGAGGCTATGCACCTACGTCATAATCCTTGCATAATAGCTCATTCATGCATAATTAGCCATGAGTCTGGAGGGAAACTTTACATTAGAAATGTATTAGAAAAGATGTGAATTGCTAATTTTCACTCCTGATAAACAAATAGGCCTATTAAATGAAAAATTTTGGGATGAGATGTGGTTTTATTCTCCAGTACACACACCAGAAGTTGGAATGATTTAAGAAGTAAGTCAAGACAATATTTTGATTTTGTCTCATTGACGTCAGTAATTTCTAATAAACCTTCCATACAACATGGCGGCATAAACAGAAAGTGACATCACGTGCATACGGTTACCCTCTATAGGGTTTTACTCTGTGACACCAAACAATTCGTAAGACATCGCGATCAAGTGAGTAAGACATGTCATCGATTGATCGATCAATTCAACCTCATCACTTCCATTTCACACGAATAAATAGAGTATTGACTAATTACATCTGCTTTGTCTGCAATCAGTCTCTTCTCAAAAACCACACTCTTCTTATATTTTTACCTCGGCTTCCGTGTTGTCTTTACTCATATCATGTGGACACAAGANTGCATGGAGAGGCAGGAAGCTGTGAAGTATCCGCGAGCTAAGATGTTTCAGAGGAAGGTACGTCATGTAATTTACTACAGAGGATGATTTACAGCCTTCCAGATGAATTAGCTGTGGGTTGGGTAGACCCATGCATTTCTAATCCAATGCATTATTCACGCATGTAGGTCTATATTTTACATCCCGAGCTGACTTTAACAAGCGGTCAGTGACGCTGAAAGGTAATTGTCGTCCTGGGTATATACAAAGATTACCCAGGATCTCAATCTTCACTAAAACAATACCCTGGGTGCAGTTTCGGTAGCAGAACATCACCCAGCATCCGCAATCAGTGCCTAGGAACGACTCCTATTTAGAAATCCCATGGAATCTCGTGGTCTCGCGCCGCGGTACTTGTTGAGTGTAGCTGTTCTTGACATTCTTCAGGCTGTCACGTGACCACGGGCGAGACAACCTTGAATCAAGGTGTCATACCACGATGCTGGGTGATGTTCGGCTACCGAAACTACACCCAGGGTATTGTTTTAGTGAAGATTGAGATCATGGGTAATCTTTGTATATACCCAGGACGACATTTACCCTTTCAGCGTCAGTGACGTCATTTGGCGGCTGACCGTGATTCGACCGTTATCATTTGGCAATTCCATCACAATTCAAATGTTAATTGTAACGCCAAACGCTGGTGTTCATGTTCACCCTGAACCGAATCAAAGGATGATCGACAGAGAGTAGCCATAAGCCGCCCATACACGTTCAATATTATTGCACAATGGGCCCATTTTTTTAAACGATGGCTAAGATAACAATCGGGTTTCATTAAAGCTGACCTATCCGCACAAAAAGCCCCCATGCGACGAGCAAGAGAATTACAAACGCCCTGCAAACACCTCAAACGAAGGCTCAGAATATGATATACCCCGCAATGCCAGGAGGGCGCCACCTTATTTGTCTTCAGGCAACAGAGCTGTCAACATCTCCGCATACCTCTCACACTGCTCAAAGAAAAAAAATTGTACGCATTTATACTTATAGACGGGATTCGATCCGTCGATCTTCTGATTTGTAATCCAGCACTCTATCCACTCGGCCAACGAGCTAGCTGACAGAAACATGATTTGTGTTTGTCATAGACGTAGACCTTCGACTAGCACAATAATACTACGAATAAGAGAAAACAAGAGAAGCCTTCCAACAAGTTCGGTGGCCGAACGGGAAAGACGGTGGGGCAAAGAAAACAGGGCACGGGTTCGACTCCCAGCTGGGTCAATTTTTTTTCTTTCAGAAAATTGTTCAGCAGGAGCTCACCAGAGGATGTTGACACCTCTAAAGCTCGAAGGCAAATAAGGTGGCGCCCTCCTGGCGTCGTGGGGTATATCATGTCCTGAGCCTTCGTTTGAGGTGTCTGCAGGGCGTTTGCAGTTCTCTTGCTCGTCGCATGGGGGCTTTTTGTGCGGATAGGTCAGCTTAAACCCTCAGTTGACAAACTGTTTGTTAATCGTAGTGAATTTTTCGATTTTATGAGTCGTTGATAGCCAAACATTCTAAAAGTCAAAAGGTTTACTTTGGTTAATTCACGGTTTGTCAGGAAGGCCGATGGTTAAACCGAGGTTTACCTTAACTATCGTTTAATAAATCGGCCCAATATGAGGACTAAAATGGGCGATATTATTGCCAATCTTTCTTTCACCCATCATGCAAGAAGCACATGCCCCTATTTGGGGCCCCATATTGTGCAATAATATTGATCGTGCAGTGCCGTCTTCGGAACTGCCTGTGGCTTACCGTCAGCGTTGGTGTCTCGCCAGTACCCTCTTCAGTCGCGTAATAGGGAGGTTTCGCAAAGCTGCCGAAAAACGAAGTAGGAAATACGGAACTCAGCTTCATTGCCAGGACCTTTCTATCTAAAGAATATTACACATCTTTCCTCAAAATTTCAGCTCCATAGAATAAATAGCATTAAAATAGCAGCATATTCGAAATTTCTCGCCAAACATGCAATGGCGGTCAATGAAATTGCACTGAACCTTCCGCACTGCATTTTTGACATGAAATTTTAAACATGTCGCTGTTTCAGTGCTGTGGAACCTACTGAGCTGAAATTATAGGGAAGTCTATCCGATATCCTTAAGATAATTGATGCAAAATATGAAAGTCATAACAGTAATATTTTTTGAATAACCCCATATTATTATAAAGTGTTTTCGTTTTTTGGGGACACCCGATATGAAGTTAATTGTGATGACAAAATGGCTATACGTCAGACGTGATGAAAGACATCCACCTGGTAAATTTCTGATTCGTTATGATCTCGAAAAAGTTGGTAACAAAGGAACATTGCATTATCAGGCCAAGAATAACCTAGGTCACCGCGTAATGCTATCTCAGAAGAGAAAAGAACATTGCAGCAGTTAGACACAGTGAAAATGTCTATTTTCAGTCAATGAATCGTAAAACTGCAAAATCACAAAAACTGTGATTGTGATTGTTACAAAAATGATATCAACACCCTTCTAATTTGATAAAAAAAATCCAAGAGTTCTTCCAATCAGGACAGGAGTTTCATTTCAAAGAAACCAACAGTTTAATTTTTAGACAGGATCAAAATGGTAACATTTTTTTTGAGACGCTCTGTATTTTGATGAAACAAAGCCCAAAATCCTTATAAACTTCCACTCTATCAACACTGTAACAAAAGTCACAAAAAAATTCCATAATCAAAATGTAGATTTTTAGGGCTTTTTCTAATGAGATATTACATAATAATTATGATATTTCCAAATTTCCAAAATTTTGATGTAGAAACATGGCCAAGAAGACAGACTTTCATGTGGTACAAACCGTGTTAAAATTGGCCCAGTAGTATTTGAAATATTCAAGGTATCAGGTGGACATAAACTTATGTCAATGAATGTACATCATGTAAGACCGAGAGAGTTTTGATGCACCTTGAATTTTTAAATTTCCACTTCGTATCTACGAAGTGCATGCGAAAGATAAATTTGAAAGTTTCTCTATCGGTCTAACATCATACGCTAAAAGGCGCTCTTCAAGCAGGCGATATTTGTGATACCAACCATCTCCTGAAATACATTACGCATGGAAATGAAGTCCAATTTCGTATTTCGTACGTAGTATTTCCTCAGACTTGCGAAACCTCACTATGAGCCCGCATGTGTTACATGTACTTACTGTACGATTTCGCTGCAGTATCGGACCGATTGGTACTTGGAGACGCTAAATTTCCTCGTGTAGAACAACGAACACAGTCAACAAACTTGTCTCGAGCTGGTCGAATTGAGGCGAACTGTGAAACGTATGGGCGAAGCCCCACTAGTACCATTATCGCCCGCAAGGACCGCCCCTGATCATCTCATACCACTACTATACAGAAATTCCAGCTGTGGAGCTACAGAACAAACCAGACCATCTATTGACGAGCGGTAAACGGTCAAAGGTCGGCTGTCGATCGAAAACAACCATAACTTTTTTACAGCCCCTTAGCTACTCTGGTTAATTAGTAATTAGCGATTTTAATTACGATTTATAGTTCTATCAATCTCCAATAGATTGCAGAACAGCGTAGTGTTACTTATGACTCAGCCGCCAGGAGGCCACTGCTCAGGTACATGTCCAACTATAGCAGTCTAATAGGCCTATATCATTCAGTTACTAGTATTCATGTTTCTCTTTTTCATCTATTTCAGAATTTGGCACTTGTTTTCTGTAGACTCGATTTTCTTCCTGCAACACATTATTTAGTGCAACTCTTCACAAACTTTCGCAATTCTATGCATCAACCTTCTACCTGCTTCATCTTCATCTTCCGGTACCACCCACATCTACACTAGCACCTCTCTTTCACT
>NMRB01002344.1:0-29705 GCA_002633025.1 Notospermus geniculatus
GGGAATTTTTATTTTTTTCACGTGTCAGTTTCTCTGTTTATTTTTTTTGCTGAAAACGTTTTTTCGCAGGATGAATATCTCCCCAGCCCTTCAATTTCCCTACAAATCTGCATTTGCTAATAAATACTTATAACCACAGCCCTGCCAGCTGCCCTGCATTCAGAGAGACTTTTTCTCTCTGAATGCAGGGCAGCTGACTACCATCCACATTCCCCTCCCAGTCACCAAAAATATCAACACCACAACTAACGTTCAAGACTACTGGTTACGAGTGATGCGGTAGCCTAACAATTTTGGACGCGATCACTTCCAGAATCACTCCGCGCATGACTGTATGACATCCGAGGGGCTTTCCCGAAGTATGACGGAAAGACCCGAGGTGTTCCGAATATCGCAGGCCGGGGTGGACACAATTCATATTTAATGTCCACATTAATTCTGATTTTATGTCCCCATTAATATCCACATACAATCAACCAATCGCAGCTGAGTTTTTAATGTGGATATAAAATCGCACTCCTGATTTAATGTCCATATAAATTCGTATTTTATGTCCCCATTAAATCACCAATTAATGTCCACATAAAATCGACCAATCACGGAGAAGGAATTTTGGACGGAAGTGCCTGATTTATGTAAGGAAGTTATCGGAAACACTTTACATCCGTCCAAAATTCGTTCTCCGTGATTGGTCGATTTTATGTGGACAATAATTCGTGATTTAATGGGGACATAAAATACGAATTTATATGGACATTAAATCAGGAGTGCGATTGGTTGATTATATGTGGACATTAATTCGTGATAAGTTCAATGCCAAGGAACGATGGTGGCGACCTCTTCAGATTGTCCAACAATAGTTGAAACATGATTTTCTTGTTCCGTGGCGCCAGTTTTACAGCGTTATTATTTCTTGGCGCTGTGGGACAGAATCGCCCGTCGCCGCGTCTTGGAACAGGATACCGGGTATTTTTGTTCCATACCTCCATGCTTGGAGGAAAATATAATTCCTCCAAGATACATGCCATAGCTATACAATTTGGTTCGCGCCTGGAACACAAACGCCCGACGTCTATCGCAGGCCGGAGTGGACACAATTCATATTTAATGTCCACATTAATTCCGATTTTATGTCCACACTAAATCAACCAATCGCAGCTGAGTTTTTAATGTGGATATAAAATCGCACTACTTATTTAATGCCCATATAAATTCGTATTTTATGTCCCCATTAAATCACGAATTAATATCCACATAAAATCGACCAATCACGGATAAGGACTTTTACGCTTCCGTCCAAAAGTCCTTATCCGTGATTGGTCGATTTTATGTGGATATTAATTCGTGATTTAATGGGGACATAAAATACGAATTTATATAGACATTAAATAAGTAGTGCGATTTTATATCCACATTAAAAACTCAGCTGCGATTGGTTGATTAAGTGTGGACATAAATTCTTGATTTAATGTGGATATAAAATCGGAATTAATGTGGACATTTTTATATGAATTGTGTCCACTCCGGCCTGCGATAGACGTCAGGCTGATGGATCATGATTATCTTGTTGCCGAGCGCCAGGTACCGTTCGTTACATGAAGTTGAGTTTCCACTCCGCCAGCGCCCTGGGAAAAGGATTTTTCTTGTTCCGTAGCGCCAGGTTTGATTGGTTTTTAAGACATGTTTTATTTTGGTAATGGAATTAATCAGATATTACTTCAATTCCAACAGACTATAAGAAGATAAAAGATAAAAATATACATGTACTTCATTTATTAAAACAATATTCTATCAGACAGAACTTTCCTTATTATTTCCGTTTCGTTGGGCCAAAAACAACATTGTTGGGACTGTAATTTCCCGGTGTAATTTACAGTATTTAATATTACCGGTTGATAGACACATCTCAAGATACCGGTCCGGACTTGTCCAGACCCTATTTTGTTTTCATGGAGGGCATCATACTTGGGATAGGTCTCCTAAGAGGACGAGGAGACTAAGTCAATTGGGAAATTGACCGAGCACCCGTAGGTAATCATATGCCCTGTCCATCCTCCTTTTATTTATTAATAGGCCTATTTACATTTATACAATTATTTACACATTTGTACATTTTACGCGTATAATCTATAATACATTTTGAATCCTGTATTTACCTATTATTAAACACATATTTTTTGGTTCGGGATGGTCCCGTCTGGCCCACGGCATCCGACAGGCACGGCCTGTACTTACCATGGATCCAGGGAGATGACCCAGGGGGACACAGCTTGTTGTCATCCTTTGTAAATAACTAGCATATTGACCCGTGGCGAGCACATTTTGAGGGAGTTAGTTTGTCTAGAATATTCTTTGGTAGAGGGTCTGTTGCTTTATTGATGAGTTTATTTGGAGATGGGTATACCCCTCCCCAAATAAACTCATCAATAAACTATAGTTTATTAATCGTTAACCGTCATGAGTAGGGAGGAGTTTTTACTTTCTAAACAGCAGCATCACACTTAAATAATAGTAGTACATGTATAGGGGGATGCGATGGAATGTGTCGGCGATCCACGACCCTGCAGCTGCCCTGCAGTCATACCGGGCGCGGTATGACCGACAACCTCCACCGCATCACCGTGGTGTAAGGGTTTCATTCAAATGTGGAGGATACATACATAATAATACATGTAATAAGAAGAATACATGTAATTTGATAATCCCCATCCATGGCAGCAAGAATCGACAGCAAGAAGCACCCCGCAACATGATGATGTTATTCTTTGTACATTTGCGGTGGTGGGATGCGATGGGAAGCGTTGGCGATCCACGACCCTGCAGCTGCACTGACAGTCATACAGGTGTGGAATGACCGATCATTCCCACCGCAACTGTAAGATAAAAACTATGGGCCAAATTCATAAAGGGTGATTAAGACTTAGACGCGTGTAACTTCACTAAATGCACACACGTCCACCACGCATTTGACGAAGTTACACGCGTCTAAGTCTTAAACACCCTTTATGAATTTGGCCCCATGTCTCTCAATTTTGTAGGCTGATCATGCAATCGGTGAGATAAGAAAAGCATATCTGTCTGAATTTTCCACACCGTCACGTGATTAGATAAAATTTGTCCCGAATTGTCTCTGGCATTTTTCAATATAAATTTCGGACACCTCACTATACAGGACTACGGACAGTCGGTGTTGGAAATTTAGGTCCCACAACCTCATCACAAACAGCAGGTAAAAAACCCATTTTCAAATTCATTCACAAGGTATCTGCAGTGGCGGGTGACTAAATGATGAAACACGAGATGCTAAATTACTTCAATCAACATGAGTGTTTATGAGATCACACGTTTATCAGATCAGAACTTTTCTTCTTTCGATTTCTTTGGGCCAGAAACAAAAGACACGTGCAAGATGACATTGCTTGGGGACATGTACAATCATGGACATTAGTTTATCTACACCCGATAAGTTGAATATTTCAAATACTACTGGGCCGATTTTAACACGGTTTGTTCCATATGAAAGTACATCTTGTTGGTCATATTTCTGCATCAAAATTTTGGAAATTTGAAAATATCGTAATTACGCAATAGCTCATCAGAAAAAACACTAAAAATCAAACTTTTTATTATGTAATATTTGAGATTTTTGTTGCAGATGTGATAGTGGAACTTTCTAAGGATTTTGGGCTTTATTTCATCAGAATATGTTGAGTGGTTGCTGAGATATTTGAGATTATCAAAATTTTGATAATTTGAGATTTTCGTGTTTCGTAGGAAATTTTGATGCCATTATATAAAGCTAACCTCAGAACACGGATTTACAAAATTTTGGAACTTTTTGCCTTAACAACTGGGCAGAAATATTGCGTATTTTTCAAAGTATCAAAATATTGATATTTTGAAAAACATACTTAAATTCTAATCAGTTTGAGTAAACGTTCCAAAACTTCATACTTCTTCATTTTTAGGTGAACTCTGTCTTCTGATATGAAAATTTTGTGAAAAATTGAAAAATCTCAAATTATCGAAATTTTGATAATCTCAAATATCTCACCAACCACTCAACAGATTTTGATGAAACAAACTCCATAATCCTTAGGAGGTTCCACTCCATTAAAACTGCCACAAACTTCACAAAACAGTTACATAATAAAAATGTTGATTTTCAGGACTTTTTCTGATGAGGTATTACCTAATTATGATATTTCCAAATTTCCAAAATTTTGATGCAGGAATATGGCCAACAAGATGTACTTTCATATGGAACAAACCGTGTTAAAATCGGCCCAGTAGTATTTGAAATATTCAACTTATCAGGTGTAGATAAACTAATGTCCATGACTGTACGTTACTTGCTTCGACAAGTTCCTCAAATCGGCATTGGCCTGTTCATTGGCCTGTGCTTTGTAGCTGTCCATGTCGTATCCCTTTGAACACTTCGTATGAGTTTTGTAATGTAAACGATCAACCAGGAACTTGGTCTTCTTGAAGCGAACGGGCTCTCTAACATATTCGTGTAAATTGCAAGCGTTGTCGTAGATTACCGTCGTTCGCTTTAAGTTCCGCTTCAAACCGTCGGTGCAGTATTTCAAACGGTGTTTTCGGCGACTCACAATCTATTCCAGCATCAAACCTCATTTCAGTTACAAAGAATTGGAACGGAAAACTGAACGGAACGGAACAAAGGAATCTTGGCACTCGGGACGAGGTTGTTCCGTTCCGTCCCGCAAACTACAGATTACATATGGAAATCTGTACTTTGCGGAAGGGAACGGAACAAGGCAGAATTTGTACATGGTATACCTTGTCAAATAATTTCATAATTTTATTTCTATCAGAGTGCCGGTTTTTCTTTGTGCATGCTGTGTGGGTGTCCATTTCTTTGTGCATGCTGTGTGGGTGTCCACAGCAGCATGCATGAAGTAACGAGCCATCATTTTATTACGAGCCATCATATTATCAAAATTTTATGTATTTTAAAACCCTCATTTTATTTTACTGTTTTTGTTACTATACTTTTGTTTGATATCGGTCAAAGAGCGTCTAGCTCATGTTTCATTAGCCCTTTTTACACGGTGCCGGTGCGTTCCGGATCGAGACTAGATCGAGGAGGGTTTTTCTTAATTTTAATGTAGGCCTATTGTACTATTATTTTAGTTATAATTTTGTTCTTAATGCACTCTTGTTCTTCCACCCTTGTAGTATGGGTACATTTCCAATAGACAGATCCCATACTACACTACTCTCTTCCTTCTTTATTCTATTGGCACTAAGTTGTTTTTCAACCAATGTATTATTAATTTACAAGGCACAATAAACTTATTCTGATTCTGATTCGGGAAAATTATATTCGCGAAGTGAACAAAGGCGATCACGCTCACTCAAAATCTAGAATACCATCAAGGTCAAATTCACATTCATCTAGTATACGAAGGTCAAGGTCACGCTCTGTGAGATAAGCTTTTCTTATGGCATGTTGTCCGTTGTCCGTTGTCGTTAACAGTTCCAACAAACTTCAGATGGGGCTATTTGTACTTTGCGGAACGGAACGAAACGGAACAAAGGAATCTTGGCACTCGGGACGAGGTTGTTCCGTTCCGCAAACGACAGATTACATATGGAAATCTGTACTTTGCGGAACGGAACGGAACAAGGCAGAATTTGTACATGTACACCTTGTCAAATAATTTCATAATTTTATTTCTATCAGAGTGCCGGTTTTTCTTTGTGCATGCTGTGTGGGTGTCCACAGCAGCATGCATGAAGTAACGAGCCATCATTTTATTATCAAAATTTTATGTATTTTAAAACCCTCATTTTATTTTACTGTTTTTGTTACTATACTTTTGTTTGATATCTGTTTGATATCGGTCAAAGACCTTCTAACTCTTGTTTCATTGTAAATCCATACCGATGAAAATAAAGGCAACGGGAGAGATCATAATTCATGTAGTGAACGAACTAGTGAACAAAGGCGATCACGCCCACTCAAAATCTAGAATACCATCAAGGTCAAGATCATAATTCATCTAGTGAATGAACTAGTGAACAAAGGCGATCACGCTCACCCAAAATCTAGAATACCATCAAGGTCAAGATCATAATTCATCTAGTGAACGAACTAGTGAACAAAGGCGATCACGCTCACTGAAAATCTAGAATACCATCAAGGTCAAGATCATAATTCATCTAGTGAACGAACTAGTGAACAAAGGCGATCACGCCCACTCAAAATCTAGAATACCATCAAGGTCAAAGTCACATTCATCTAGTATACGAAGGTCACGCTCTGTGAGATAAGCTTTTCTTATGGCATGTTGTCCGTCGTCGTTAACAGTTCCAACAAACTTGAGATGGGGCTATTTGTACTTTGCGGAACGGAACGAAACGGAACAAAGGAATCTCGGCACTCGGGACGAGGTTGTTCCGTTCCGCAAACTACAGATTACATATGGAAATCTGTACTTTGCGGAAGGGAACGGAACAAGGCAGAATTTGTACATGGTATACCTTGTCAAATAATTTCATAATTTTATTTCTATCAGAGTGCCGGTTTTTCTTTGTGCATGCTGTGTGGGTGTCCACAGCAGCATGCATGAAGTAACGAGCCATCATTTTATTACGAGCCATCATTTTATTATCAAAATTTTATGTATTTTAAAACCCTCATTTTATTTTACTGTTTTTGTTACTATACTTTTGTTTGATATCTGTCAAAGACCTTCTAACTCATGTTTCATTGTATTAAAATCCATACCGATGAAAATAAAGGCAACGGGAGAGATCATACTTCAACCAGTGAACAAAGGCGATCACGCTCACTCTGACAAAATCTAGAATACCATCAAGGTCACATTCATCTAGTAAACGAAGGTCAAGGTCAAGGTCACGCTCTTAAAGCGAATCAAAAGCGGATTTTGTTTACATTTGGATTGTGCTTGTAAACACAAAATTCAGCCAATCAGAATGCACGAAAATTTCTTTTGTTGACATTCTGGAGAAGTTTGTTTACATTTTCCCCCCAAAATTCGTCCCCTTTCAAATTCTATTTCTAAATCAAATTTTTTCGCTTTTGATTTCGCTTTAATTTCAACGTAAAAATGTACTACTATTATTATTATGTTATACCATTTCTCATAACGTCCAAGTATTGTACTATTATTACGTCATAATACCTCTATTTTTCTTAATTTTGATGTAGGCCTACTGTAGGCCTACTATTATTATTTTAGTTATAATTTTGTTCTTATAATGCACTTGTCCTTCCACTCTTGTAGTATGGGTACATTTCCAATAGACAGATCCCATACTACACTACTCTTCCTTCTTTATTCTATTGGCACTAAGTTTATTGTTTTCCAACCAATGTATTATTAATTTACAAGGCACAATAAACTTATTCTGATTCTGATTCGGGAAAATCATATTCGCGAAGTGAACAAAGGCGATCACGCTCACTGAAAATCTAGAATACCATCAAGGTCAAAGTCACATTCATCTAGTATACGAAGGTCACGCTCTGCGAGATAAGCTTTTCTTATGGCATGTTGTCCGTCGTCGTTAACAGTTCCAACAAACTTGAGATGGGGCTATTTGTACTTTGCGGAACGGAACGAAACGGAACAAAGGAATCTTGGCACTCGGGACGAGGTTGTTCCGTTCCGCAAACGACAGATTACATATGGAAATCTGTACTTTGCGGAACGGAACAAGGCAGAATTTGTACATGGTATACCTTGTCAAATAATTTCATAAATAATTCATAATTTTATTTCTATCAGAGTGCCGGTTTTTCTTTGTGCATGCTGTGTGGGTGTCCACAGCAGCATGCATGAAGTAACGAGCCATCATTTTATTATCAAAATTTTATTTATTTTAAAACCCTCATTTTATTTTACTGTTTGTTACTATACTTTTGTTTGATATCTGTTTGATATCGGTCAAAGACCTTCTAACTCGTGTTTCATTGTAAATCCATACCGATGAAAATAAAGGCAACGGGAGAGATCATACTTCAACCAGTGAACAAAGGCGATCACGCTCACTCTGACAAAATCTAGAATACCATCAAGGTCACTGCATTCAAACGAAGGTCAAGGTCAAGGTCACGCTCTTAAAGCGAATCAAAAGCGGATTTTGTTTACATTTGGATTGTGCTTGTAAACACAAAATTCAGCCAATCAGAATGCACGAAAAATTCTGGAGAAGTTTGTTTACATTTTTCCCCAAAATTCGTCCCCTTTCAAATTCTATTTCTAAATCAAATTTTTTCGCTTTTGATTCGCTTTAATTTCAACGTAAAAATGTACTACTATTATTATTATGTTGTACCATTTCTCTTAACGTCCAAGTATTGTACTATTATTACGTCATAATACCTCTATTTTTCTTAATTTTAATGTAGGCCTACTATTATTTTAGTTATAATTTTGTTCTTATAATGCACTTGTCCTTCCACTCTTGTAGTATGGGTACATTTCCAATAGACATCAAGGTCAAAGTCACATTCATCTAGTATACGAAGGTCAAGGTGAAGGTCAAGGTCACGCTCCGAGGTAAGCTTTTCTTATGGCATGTTGTCCGTTGTCCGTCGTTAACAGTTCCAACAAACTTCAGATGGGGGCTATTTAATGTACTTTGCGGAACGGAACGGAACGAAACAAAGGAATCTTGGCACTCGGGACGAGGTTGTTCCGTTCCGTTCCGCAAACTACAGATACGGAAATCTGTACTTTGTCGTCGTTAACAGTTCCAACAAACTTCAGATGGCAGCCGTTGGTATGGGCGGTTATGTCCGCATAAATTAGACGTGCACAAAACGTATTTGTAAGTGTAAAACATATGTTTTTGTGCCAAAACAGATATTTCTGTGTAAAAACAGACATACAAAACGTACAAAACGTGATTATTTTCGGCAAACGTGTGTGTATTCCCGAAACGAATATATTTCTTGCAAAACAGATGTAAGTTTGTCGATAAACACGAAAGTTTTACCCGATTTTTATATTTTCTCGCAGAGATGTCGGCTCGCAGAGACCAAACAGCAGAGATGTTTGCCAAACGAAGACGCTAGATGGCGCTCGATACTATCGCTGTTTTAGTCTGCGGTTTCTTGCCTGTTGGAGCACGAACCTCAGCGGCCAAGTGGTTAGCGCGTGTGGTTATCAAGCGGAAGAGCGTGGGTTCGAATCCTGTTGTGACATTTTTGTTTATTTCGTTAGTTTCACTTCATTTTATTTTTTCTTGTCGACTTTTTATCATATCGATCTCGCGTGGCTGTCAGAAAATTGTGAACAAAATATTGCATTCTTTGAGACAAAATTTTGAAAAATTAGACCAAGGCCTAGGCCTATGAAAAATAATTAATTGTCGTTATTTCTGCTTTATTTTTTGGATATTCTCCCTTCACAGTACTAATGATGAAATGTTGGCCTCATGATTAATTATTTTTCTCATGATTAATTATTTTTCATAGGCCTAGGTGTAATTTTTCAAAATTTCGGCTCAAAGACTGCAATATTTTGTTCACAATTTTCTGATAGCCACGGGAGATCGATATGATAAAAAGTCGACAAGAAAAAAATAAAATGAAGTGAAACTCACGAAATGAAAAAAAAATGTCACGACAGGATTCGAACCCACGCCCTACCGCTTGATAACCGCGCGTGCTAACCACTTGGCCGCTGAGGCTCGTGCTCCGACAAGCGAGAATTAACCGCAGACTAAAACAGCGATAGTATCGAGCGCCATCTAGCGTCTTCGTTTGGTAAACATCTCTGCGGTTTGGTCTCTGCGAGCCGACATCTCTGCGAGAAAATATAAAAATCGGGTAAAACTTTCGTGTTTATCGACAAACTTACATCTGTTTTGTAAGAAATATATTCGTTTTGGGAATACACACACGTATTTAGCCGAAAATAATCACGTTTTGTACGTTTTGTATGTCTGTTTTTACACAGAAATATCTGTTTTGGCACAAAAACATATGTTTTACACTTACAAATACGTTTTGTGCACGTCTTAATTTATGCGGACATAACCGCCCATACGTTGGGACTGCTCTCGACTTTGAGGACGGAGATAGCCTAGTTACCACAATACCAGTGTGGCGATTTAATACCAGTGTGGCGATTCAAACCTAAATTTTTTCGTGCGCGATTTTACTCCTGCATAATTAATCGTGTTGACTTATTTGCCTAAACAACTGCGAAAATAAAGGGGCGACAGCTTATTATGTAATCACCCGTCACCCCTTCCATTTACCAGATGAACTGCGAATGCGACAAGCACCATTTTGTTATGTTATGCATAAACGACTTCGCGCCGACGAATAAAATAATTTTGTGTTTGAATCACCACACTGGTTATTCTTTATTTGGACTGTTAAATGACCAGTGGTCTTGTGGGGTGGGTTAATGCTTGTGTAATTTGATAAGGGATTACTATAGCCGTGGTTACACTACACTTGGAATTTAATTCCTCCAAGCACCCCGTGTCAAACCCGTGTATGCAAAAAGTCGGCGAGAGGTCACCACTCACCACTCATTTGTAGTTAAGTCGCCCGGCGACAGTTGCGCTGCATGCAGCTGACTCTTCATTCATTTCTCTATTGGCCCACATTGTTGGAGGCGCGAAAACAACGTCACTTAATGGCTGCGCCATCTGTAGCCGTGCTAAAGAAATAATGAGACACGGGGATTTCGAAAAGCACGGCGAGATTGCCGTGTTCCAGAAGCCCGTGTTTTTCAGACAAAACATGGGTTTCTTGAAGCCCGGCAATTCATAGGTGTGACCGCAAAAAACCCGGCGATTTTATGTAGTGTAACCTTAGCTAATGCCAATGGGCATGAGCCCTTAGTTATCGGTTATGTGAAATAAGCAGTGCCACTCGCCACACATAAGCCGTGGTTACACTACATAAAATCACCGGGTTTTTTGCGGTCACACCTATGAATTGCCGGGCTTCAAGAAACCCGTGTCTGAAAAACACGGGGTTTTTGAGACACGGCAATCTCAAGGTCAAAATCAAGTACCATCAATGATAGGATTGCTACGCTGGTCAGCGCCGAGATTCGAACCCACGCCTCCACATGAGGCAACACCGCCAGCATTGAGGGAAAGCGTGCACACCACTGTGCCAAATCCCCATCTTCAAAAAAGGTGTCACCACTGGTCCACGCTTTCCCAGGGTATTGAGGGATTCCATGCACAATGCTGGCTATTGAACCATCTTTTTTGAAGATGGGGATTTGGCACAGTGGTGTGCACGCTTTCCCTCAATGCTGGCGGTGTTGCCTTATGTGGAGGCGTGGGTTCAAGTACCATCAAGGTCACGCTCTGAGGTAGCTCTTATTCCAGAGCCACCAAATTTGTTTATCAGCATGCATAATTAATCGTGTCGACTATTTTGGACAGCACCCAAGCCACATGACAACACTGAGCTGAGCTGAGAAGACCTGTGTGAATGAGATATACGGCGAAGGAAGCCATGCTGGACCGTTCGACGGACAGCATTTTACCACTTTACCTACCAATTTCGGCCGGTCAAAACTTCTTTACCCATGCACACACCAGCAGAGGACCGTGGCGACTGACTTCCCAAGTGCCCTGAGCGTATTTTATAGCAAACTATTAAATGGCTATTAGATAACCATAAATAACTATGAAACAGACATGCACTCCAGTGCACACTCATGTGATTGATAAAATCCAACAGGGGTAAGGGGAGTTCAGTCACTAAACAATTTTCACTAGTTTGACGTGGATGAATAAACAGGGCACCAAGAAAGCCGCTCGTCGGGAAGCGTTCAACCAATCAGTGAAGCGATAACACGGACCGAAACACCTACCGAAGGATCCGATTGGCGGAACGCGCCAGTCTGTCACCCCTTCCATTTACCAGATGAACTGCGAATGAGACAAGCACCATTTTGTTTGTTATGCATAAACGACTTCGCGTACGAATAAAATAATTTTGTGCTTGAATCACCACACTGGTTATTCTTTATTTGGACTGTTTACTGAGCAGTGGTCTTGTGGGGTGGGTTAATGCTTATGTGTAATTTGATAAGGGCTTACAATGCCAATGGGCCAGTTATCGGTTATGTGAAATAAGCAGTGCCAGTCACCACACTATATCGGACAATAGGGAGGGGCTCAGTGTTGTCTGATCCAATGATCCGTAGGCTATATAAGTCACAAGACCTGCAGGAGGGGGCCTTTTTAGGAAGAGGACCTCCAGTCAGCATGGTCAGTTCGATACCAGACAGCACCCAAAGCCACATACAACACTGAGCTGAGAAGACCTCTGTGAAGATATTACGGCGAAGGAAGCCAGGACCGTTCGACGATCCCTACGGGACGTAGGCCTCCACAGCAGAGGTTCTAAAGCCACACAAGCAAGGAGCAAAACGGTAATCCTCAAGTCCGACAGTCTTTCTGCGACCCGTTCTTTGATTCATCTAGAATTTTGGACTTTATCTGGCGCTGTTCGTATGAGGCGCCATGTGGGTACCTTCTACGTATGGCAAATTTCGGTTATGGAATGGACGTCAAATATGGCCGCCAGTCAGCCATTTTGAAAAATTTACTTCGGGCCATATCTAATCAATAGTAAAGATTAAGATGGTTTTATGTTGCCTGAATATCTATGAAAGTATCCTCTACATTTATGCTAGGATTTCAGTTCCAACAAACTTCAGACATGGCCGTCGGGACTGCTCTTTGAGAACAGAGATACATGTAGTTATTCTTTATTTGGACTGTTTCAGCAGTGGTCTTTCCGCGACCTGTTCGTAATTCTTTGATTCATCTCTGTGTCAGTGTGGAGGTCATCAAAGTCGCAATTCAGCGACTTAACAAATGTTTAGAATGGCTAGAATTGTAATCTTTGATGTTGACATTTTAGATTCAGAACGAGGTCTCAGTCACCAAGGCAACGTGAGAGATGAAAATCAAAAGCGAGGTCACACCATAGAAAGTCGGTCATCGGGAAAATCGCATTTACCGAGTAAACGAAGGCGATCACACGCTCAATCAAAATCTAGAATACCATCAAGGTCAAGGTCACGCTCTGAGGTAAGCTTTTCTTAATATGGCATGTTGTCTGTCGTCGAACAAACTTCAGACATGGCCGTCGGGACTGCTCTTTGAGAACAGAGATACATGTAGTTATTCTTTATTTGGACTGTTTCAGCAGTGGTCTTTCTGCGACCTGTTCGTAATTCTTTGATTCATCTCTGTGTCAGTGTGGAGGGATCAAACTCGTAATTCAGCGAATTTACAATTCTAGCCATTCTAAACATTTATCTTTGATGTTGACATTTCAGATTCAGAACCGAGGTTTCAGTCACCAAGGCAACGTGAGAGATGAAATAATCAAAAGCGAGGTCACCACCATCCATAGAAAGTCGGAAGTCATCGGGAAAATCGCATTCACCTAGTGAACAAGGCGCTCTCGCTCAAAATCGAGAATGTATTTTATTGTACTTTTTACTGTATTTACTCTTTTTTATTGTATTTTTACTGTATTTACTCTTTTTATTGTATTTACTTTTTTTTATTCTATTCTTTTTTTATCGGGAAAATCGCATTCACCAAGTGAACAAAGGCGATCACGCTCACGCTCAAAATCTAGAATGTATTTTATTGTACTTTTTAGTGTATTTACTTTTTTATAGCATGTTTACTGTATTTACTCTTTTATTGTATTTACTTTTTTTATTGTATTTACTCTTTTTTATCGGGAAAATCACATTCACCTAGTGAACAAAGGCGATCACGCAATCGCTCAAAATTTAGAATGTATTTTATTGTACT
Organism: Notospermus geniculatus; assembly: GCA_002633025.1. NCBI lineage: Eukaryota > Metazoa > Nemertea > Pilidiophora > Heteronemertea > Lineidae > Notospermus > Notospermus geniculatus. The sequence continues at coordinate 13,819 of NMRB01002344.1, forward strand.
TTTTACTGTATTTACTCTTTTTGTTTTACTCTTTTTTTAAGCGATACACTGTAGTATTTACTCTTTTTATTGTTTTTACTTTTTTTTAAGCGATAGAAAGTCAGTCATCGGGGAAAATCGCATTCACCTAGTAAACGAAGGCGATCACGCTCCGCTCAAAATCTAGTATACCATCAAGGTCAAGGTCACGCTCTGTGAGGTAAGCTTTTCTTAAGCTTGTCTCGCTCATAATCTAGAATGTATTTTATTGTACTTTTTGCCAATTACTCCAAAATAAAATGTATGTTTTATACGGATCAATAAACTTATTAATTTGTATTTTTGTACTTTATTTGTGCGTGTCGCATCAGGCTCCAGTTCCATAGAGTTCACGTTGACACTTTTCACGCGCCACGCTTCACGTTTTCCTTTCGTTCCTCGATTCAGCGCACAACGAGACACACATTACCTGTCCTGTGACATGCTTTCTCCGAGGAACGAAAGGAAAACGTGAAGCGTGGCGCGTGAAAAGTGTCAACGTGAGCTCTATGGAAATGGAGCCTCAACGGCTAGCTTCATATTAGCCTGGTTCCCTGGCCACCGTCGAGATGGCGCTGCGTAGGCAGCGCCATCTCGATTCTCGTACCCAGAGTTCAATGCCACATTACTCTGGAAAGGGCTAGACAGGTGTGAAGGGAAAGAATGTCCTAGGAAAAAGTGTCCGGGGAACAAAAGATCCTATTGTTACATTCTAATCTTTAACAATTATTGGTTTCTATACCCATGCCGCTTTATCCGTCATTCAACAATAGAAGTGGACACTTTTTACAGGGGGACACTCTTTACTGCTACACCGGTACTACTTTTTCACAATGCAAATGCACACGCCCCTAGGTATGCACCCCGAAAAAAAGGAATTAGACCCCTTCCTTTTTTTCGGGGTGCATACCAAGGGGCGCGTGTTGTCCGTCCAGAGGAGAAAACTACTACACATTAAACAACTTGGACTAACTTATCTGACTGGCTCTTTGGGCAGAGGGCACCCCCACTTGGCGCGCTTTGGCCGACACGTCGACAACTGCTGCTGATGGTGATGCCCTGCCGTGTCGGCCAAACCCCCGCGTTGTATCAGACGACGCACCGCGAAGAGATGGCCCTCGCGAGTCACGCGCGACTGAGCGCCACTGCACCGTCGCCCGGGTGACTCGCGTCGTGGATTCGTGCGCCTACCTTGATGGCCGGCGCACGAATCCGCGACGCGAGTCACACCCTTTAGTTTGACAATGGACCATCAGAGCACGTTGGTGCAATTTCTGTTTTTATTGTAGAGTCTCTTTATCAGAGTTTCTGCTCTCCCGTATTTGAAAACTTTGGACCCCCAAAACCGGGCAGGGGGCGCTCGGATCGGGCCCTAGAAAAAACTTGTGGGGCCTCCTACCCAACCCGCGTGCTCGTGCCAAATTTGTATAGTGCCGATCGGCCCGGTGGTTTGGTCTGTAGATCGTTTTCCGAGCAAATTTCCCTATACAAAAATGCAAAATTGCTGGTAAATACGCAAAGTTGAGAAGAAAAAAATTAAAAAATGCCCTCGATCGGATCGAACCCGGTGTAACGTTTTTCAGTGTGGCCCGTGAGCCAGTGTGACAATACAATAGATTGACGGAATAAGTGGCGACTGGACAATGGGCGACACACAGAGAAACAGCGAGTTCGTTTTCCTGTGTGTTCCGAACAATGGGAATCACACAGAAAAACGGCCACACTGAAAAACGTTACACCTGGACCTCTCGCATACGAGGCCAGCGAGTCTTCGACACGATGCGGCAGCAATTACGGCCATTGACTGGCGCTTCCGCGCCCCCTTTTCCACCCTCGCGGTTCGGGGGCCGTTTTGGGGGTAATGAAGGTAGGGGCGCGCTCAACTCAAGCCGCAGTTTCAAAGGAGGGACCTTTCCCCGGCGATTCCGCGCGTTCACCGCGCCAGAGGGCGGCTCGAGTGCAAGAAATGGCCTCTGGAGGGGGTTTTGGGCTACGGGGGGGGGGCGAAGTCGGCGGCGTGCGCGTCGACGACGGCCGATCGGCCGGCGGGCGACGCCGTAGGTTTTGACTTATCCTGATTACATAATCACGACACTGCAGCAAATATTTTTCTGCACCCAGTTTGACCGATTTATTTCAGCCAATAAGAGTGAGTTTTACAAAAGAAGCGGTGCGGAATTCTAAAAATAGCAAATACCTTACCGAACGCTCTCCCGCTTCCCCGAGCCTCCCTTGGAGCCTCCCCGAGGAAGCTTTCCGAACGCGCTAAAACCAAACATCTGGTTCCACTGCCAAACAACAGACGGCGCTGACCTATTTTGACTACTTTTGATGAGACTACTACTTTTGAATACTAGTATTCCACAGTTATCGAAAGTGCATTCCTGAATCAGTAGCATCGACATAAAAAAATAATAACTGTAATCTGTATTTTAGGCACTAATTCAGTCCTTATACAGGTCGATGAAGTTTGTACGAATCGCTAATATGTGCATGTCTGAAATCAACGGCTACCTCTACATGACCTCCCTCATGTACTCACCATAGAACAGCCAAATCACGTTTTGATGACGTCGTGTATATCAGCTCGGCTGTTATGAACTACCAGCGCAGCGGGAGGCGGCGAATAATCGGCTGTGCGGGGCATGAATTCTAAATTTGCCGTGTGGTTCGATTTGTGAAAATTTCTCCAAGAAAATCCCCAAAATATCAACATTAACCCCGGTACCTGTTTACAAACAGGTTAGCACAATATTTTGTCATACAATCTGCATCTTTTGACGCAACCAACAACGGCGAAATACCTCTGAATTACCAAAAGATGACGTTTGAAATGTGTCCGAGAATAGTAGCCTACGCAGAACATGAGAATGTACGCAGTCGTCGCAGGTCTTCAGTTCAAAAGTGTGGGTTCGATTGTCGGATGACTGGTCAGTGACGCCCCATCTTCAGATCTTGCTTCCCTGCTGCGCAGTGCTGTGTTGGAAGAAAGCCTACTTCTGTTGCTGTCCATTAAATTTCCTGTCTCTGTTTTTAATTTAAGCCAGGTAGCCAAAAGTTCTAGAACATATCAACCAACCATGGAGCCAAGTCGAAAGAAGCAAAAGAAGGATCATAATCCCCCACCACGCCCACGGAGGCGTTCAGCACGATGGAACCGATCACCAACTCCTGAATTAGATGACATCCGAGGATTACCGATGCCTTCCCTAGACCCCTTACTGCAGTCGGGATCGTTGATAAGTTCACTGACCGACAAAACACTGGAAGAGATGGAATCATTCTTCACAACGAAAATAAAGAGTAAAAATGTATCAGCAGCGCCCTCTACGGCCACTGGAAGTGCACCAACTGCAGCGGTACCTTCCACAACAAAAAAAACCACCGTGAAAACAGCGACGTATGTGCCGAAATTCGGGTCAAGCAGTACCACGAATGTCATGCAACTGATTCACGAAAAGTTCAACTTGAATTTTCCTGATTCTTTGAAAATGGCGACTGAGCAGAAATCGGCGCCTGTTGAGAAAAAAGAAACAGAGGAGAAGGTGGAAGACGTCAACGCAGACTGCCCGCTGTTTCAACTGCCGGCGGAATTGGTGACGCATATTTTTGAGGACTACATGACGTATGATGAGATCTCACAAGCACGAGAGGTTAGCGTCATTAATGAAGGCCCGTATTCTAGAACGTTCCTTAACGTTAAGGTCGACCTTAAATCTATTGTAAAACCACCGAGAACAATAGATTTAAGGTGGACCTTAATGTTAAGGAACGTTCTAGAATACGGCCCAATATCTCTAAGTTCAACCACCAAGGGGTAAAATCGTAGACACTAGGCATCTGTTTTCTATGAAACGTGTTGGCCCCATCTGTGTTTTCCACCCACATTTTAATTCCCCCCTCACTTTCGTTTCAGGCGTCCCGTTGGTTCAGGAACACCTGTGGTGAACACCTAAACAGTGCCTTCTCTCGCCTGCAGTCGAAAATGCAGGCAAGATTCCAGGCCATCAAGTCGCAGATGCCAAGACGAGAGTCCGCACGAAGGAAGCACCCTCTAGCACGTGAATGTGACATCATCGAGACGGTCCACATGAGATTGACGCTACTACAGATGACGTTTGGACGCCATATCGATCGCCGACATTGTTGTTTTTTCCCGGGAGCCGTGAGTACAGCATTATTAAAAGTTGATATCAGCACGGCCCAGGAATTGCACCTGGGTCCTCCCACCTGTGATGAGGGACAAAAGACACTACACCGTTGCACGACCTTCAATTCTTCCCTGTTTTTCAGATTATTGATGAAGTGTACCGTATCTTAGAGTACATCAAGAACACGGAGAACCTCGGCCGAGCTTACAAAGTGACGGACGAACTCTTTGATCTTTCTACGATGGCAATGGAATACTTCAAAGACAAAGTTGAACCCACACTGCCAGAAGTTAATTACTTCACAACCGAGTTTCCTGATCTAACGAGTACTTTCAAATGTAAGGAAATAAACTTGTTCTGTGTGCCCTTGCTTTGCTAAAATTGATTCCTTTAGGATATTCCAGATCCCAAAGTACATGTGACGCTGGCCTTTACTCTGAATAGGAGCAGCCAGCCGCGATTACATGTATTGCCAAAAGACAGCAGCAAACTTCTTGTGGACCAATATAATACAAAACAAAATTCTCCTGATTGGTGCTCAATCAAAGAATGGTTTCGCAAGGCATTGAATTGGACCGTAGTGACACCTATTGGTCAACTGACTGACAGCTCCTATTGTGCTGTTGCTGAGTTCAATGTCTGGCCTTGTGGTGTAAAATCGTAGGTTTTTAAATACAAAGTCAGCTTATGGCAGCTCCAGGTTTATTAATGCCTTGTTTTATTGCAGCGACCTTGACATGTACCCCACCCATCCTGCGAACTCCCAAGGACAAAGCGTTGACCATGAAAACACCCAAGGCACCTCTCTCAGCCCCGGCCGGGAAACAAACCAGCCCAGATAAACAATCACAGATAAAACGACAACAACGTAACATGCAGTTAGATTTGTTGCGTGTGAAGCGTGATTTGACGCGTTATCGCGGGAGGACAGTTCGTCTGGAGAAACAGAACTCGGATCTCGATTTACGATTGTCGCATTTTGAACGTAAGGATGAAGAGAGAGAGCAAAAGGTGAACTCAACCCTGGAGGAGCTGCGCAAGTGTCAGACGGAGCTACGAAGCTTGAAACAAATAGTGCAGTCTCGAGTGTCTCCACCTGTTGTGGAGAATTGACACTAGAGTGGACAACGTGTGAGACAAGTCTAAAACAGAACAGCTGAAAGACTTTTATGTGTGGCGCAGATTTTGAGGACTTAATTGTAGGAGTGCTGTCAGGGTGGTGCAGTGGAATCATCTCTGCCTGTTATCCCAGAGGTTGTAGGGTTGATAGCCTGTGACAATTGTAAGCAAAGTGAACGAAGTTCAAAGTGTCTCAATGTGAATGTAATCAGCAATCAGGTGAATGTATTGTTTTTTTCTTCTAATAAAAACTTAACATATCATTCACATATCGCTGTTTCCTTCTCTATTGTTTGTACACGTATATTACATAAGAATGGACTGCTCCATAACTAAAGGTGCCACTCGGTGCAGTGGTACCTTCATAACTAAAGCCACCACTCAGTGCAGTGGTGCATTCAAAACTAAAGGCGCCACTCTGTGCAGTGGTGCCTTCCTAAGTAAAGGCGCCACTCAGTGTAGTGGTGCGTTCAAAACTTAAGGCACCACTCAGTACAGTGGTGCCTTCATAGCTAAAGGCGCCACTCAGTGCAGTGGTGCCACTGAGGAGCCTCAATAACTTTGTGGTTATTACATCCACTTTGCAAGTGGCAGGTCCCGGGTTCGAATCCCCTGCGATATGTGATGAATCAACTCGCGTTGAGGAGCGCGTTTAGTGGCAGGGCAAAACGACGGTGGTAAACTGCCGACCCAAAAGGTGCAAAGAACTCGACACTAAGAATGGAGTTATTTTATTTATTAAGAGCCTGATGCAAATCTATACAAAGTTTCAGAAATTCCACTGACTTTACATAATACAAATAATATCATTCAGTTAACCCCTTCATGTCCCGGTCCACTTTGTCAAAATCAATCACGGAAAGAACATAGACATATCCTGATTATGGAGGTTATTTTTTCCATGATGAAGAGGTGTCTGCTAAAGAGGTTCGACTGTTGCTGAATTTGAAGATGTTGACAAAGAGACCAGGATGTGTTGGGCATTGTGCTATTTACACATTGAAGCACTGGTTCTCCTGTCTTCTGAACACGAGGCCTTTACAGGTCTGTCTGTCCTTGCAGTGTCCAGTCAAGCACATAAACAGACCTGAGGTGTGGCCTTGTGTAGTCATGACAAAAACATCGATCACACTTGATCCTTTCAGACCAGTTGATAGTTCAGTTCAGAATGCCGCATTCTGGATGTCACTAAGTCACCATCGTTTACAGTTTTGAACACCAGGGGGCATTCTGTGAACTCTGTCCGAAAGGCCGACTCGTATTCAGAGGCAGAATCTGACCAGCGATGCAATAAATTAAAGCTGTCAAAGGCGTTTGCTCCTTGTCTAAGCCCGGTGGTCGAGTGGTTAGCGCGCTTGACTACCAAACTGTACAATGGGTCGGCGCGGGTTCGACTCCGGGCGAAGACATGTACAAAAAAGGTTGTGAAACATTAATGCAGGGTCCGTCGGATGGGACTAAAAGCCGTGGTCCCTTGTACCTGAGTGTCTATGCCAGGGCAAGTAAAAGACCCCACACAGGTGGACAGTAGCCTGTCGTGGACTCCATACCTCCGGCAAAAATCCAACAGGGTTACGACGCCGGTAATGATATATATTATTTTACTAAGAAGCTCTCTTAGTAAGACAGTGAATAGCCTGCTGTTAAATGACCTAGAAACTTCAAACCTGGTACACAGGTACCTTGAAGGAGTCCGTAAACAGCCTGGGGTTGTGAGCTCGTTTACAGAAGTCCTAACGTGCATAATCTAAAGACTGAATCCAGCAAAGTTGCACTGGTTAGCAGGACATTTGTATCATTAGCAAAAATATCAAGTTTAGAACCGACGCGGTCCAAAAACTCAAACCTTTGACATCATTCATTTAAAACACTGATTTCTTATTTACAAACATTTACAAGATACAAAAATATCTCGGACATTCTGGACAAATTTGCCAAAAACAAACAATTTCAGAAGTATAGGTACACTAGTTACTGATTATTTTAAGATTTTTCTTGGATAGACATTCCTCTCTGGGTCTCAAGATCACCCCTCGTGCAATAGACAAATCCCAAATTGACGTAAACGAGAAAGATCAGCGCACTTCTGCCGAAATCGCAAACACAACCTCGGTCTGAAACAGAATAATGTGATGCAGAGAACCCCACGACAGTGACTTCGACAACGTTGCATCAGAGTCGACCATTGCTGAATCATGGATTGTGTCACGTCAACTGGTTTCAGGTCGAGGTTGTGTTTGCGATTTTGGCAGAAGTGCACAGATCTGGGAATTTGGGAATGGTCTATAAAGGAACAGAAATCTACCTGGACTCTGGAGAATGACCCGAATGAAGTTGAAGGTGAACTCCTTGGCAACGGAAAAACACAAGAATCGTTTATGGAGACAAACATTTTCTCTCTGACCGCGGCTTCATAAAACCATTTTTTGCATTTTTACCCGAAATTCGTTCGACAAAACCCTGAGTTTTTGCAAGTACAACGCCACCTATTGATGTATTTCCCACATGATTTCTTAAATAGTTGGAGGAATGAAAAGTAGAGATTACAGAAGAGAAACATGCAGTCAATGAAAGAAGGAAAACGATTGGACGAAAATGTGCTGTGTTCATAAAAATTGTGCCGAAAGATTTGATAAAATATATTCTTCGTTAGTAAAGCTAATAATTTTATAACAACTTGAAACAATCGCCATTACTGACTGGTATTATTTGATAAAACAAAGCTTGTGATTGGTCAATTACGAATTATTTACCACGAATGACCAATCAGACACATTGTTACATAACTGCCGCAAACGTATCCCTCTGGTGAATATAATGAGATAAAGCATTGATGAACATTGCGCTGACCTGGTGGTAGACCCAAGTACAACGGCCAGTCATCAGTGGTTTTGTATTAAAGCTCCACCTGGTGGGTTAAACCAGACCTAAGCAACGCTATACCCCTCCCCCCTTAGATACATCACAGAACTGGTGACTTTGCAATGTTGAATTTCCTCCAAGCAAACCTAGAGACAGCTGACAAGACTAAAGGCGCCTCTCCACGTGAGTTTTCTTGCGCAAGTTGGCTCTCAATGGGCAATTCAACTGCGAGCAGTTGTTTGTGTCATTGGTCTCAGCGTAAGCCGTAAGGAACAAATAATGGTGAATTGCCCATTGTGAGCCAACTTCTACGAGAAAACTCTGCTGAGGTCTGACTGTCTCATGATATTAGGCAATCACTGGATGTGCGGTTCGGTACCACAAACTGACTGTCAGAGACGCCCAAAGTTTTCACGACTCCTCCCAGAAACAGAAAGTGAAGAATCTCCCCGTCGGTGGAATTTTTCTGTTTTTCCAAATAAAAAAAATCTCGAGAAGATGTGAAAAATTTAAAATGATCGAGGACAAAATGGTACCCGGAAACTACATAATTCGGCACCAGGGGGCAGCACCCTCAGTACCTAATTCTTCTCACAGAGGGTGTAGAAACATCGTGATTCAAAATTCACACAGAGATATAACACGGCCGATTCACCAGGTCACAATGACATGAAATGGATGCATGGAACGCTGATGGCAAGTAACACATACTGCACATTACATCAGACGTGTGGAAGATGGCGGTGACAAGAACCCAGGGTCGTTGGTTGTGTTGGGATAAATGAAGGCAACTTTTACAGATTAAACTTCGGGAAGACGGCAAGTCAAGCTGCAAACTTTCTAAGAGGATCAGAAGAGTTAAAAGGAAGTGTTTATGAATGAGTGTAAATTCTAGAAGTACTGTAACAAGTCAAACTGAACTGTCAACACAGCCATTCAGGAATTTTGAAGCCCCATCATTATAAATTCCCTCTATTTTCACATAGGGGACACACAAAAGACACTGCCCCCCCCCCCAACTTGGCACTAAATGGGCCATATCTAAACATGGCCTAGTCTCACAATCATGACCATTTCTCTCCAAAGACATCAAGCCATATCCAAAAACTTCTATTCACAGGAGACAATGACCCACACATATTTTATTAAATAGTCTTTCTTTACAAAAACTTCATACAAATGTTACAATTCTTGTTAAAATAAATCTATTTTTCCCTCAGACTGAGTCAGAAGTCAACGTCCATAACCAGTCTGGCAACATTCGTGTTCAAACCCAAGAATGACCCTTCAGATATTCCAGAGTTTTAACACATTGACTGCCATGGCTAAAATATCATTTTATCTGCCATTGCCATGACTACCAGGCCTATTTCAAGTTATTTCATATTACCAACTACGAGTCGTAGCTGTATGCCCTCTAGCGTGTTCCCATACATCTGGTCAATCCCCACTGCCAGTATGATCATTGGAAGGCTCTTCATCATTGCCAAGCTTGTCATAATTAATAGAAAAATGTATTAGCCCTACTACGAGTATACTCGTAGCTGGCAATGGGGAGGACATCTGTGACTACGACGAAACTCGTAGCCGGCAGTCAACGTGTTAAATACCACTATAATGGGTCATATGAATAAAGACTAGCAAATGCTTTTACTTCAGATTTGTACAGCATTGTCTAGTACATCTCTATTGCAAAATTCAAGTAAAAGCATTTACTAGTCTTTATTCATATGACTCATTATAACAATTTCAACCAAGTTAAGTACATGTAATTCGCAAATAAGCCACATCTCACAGAGATCAAAGAAAGTAATCACTGGCCATGTAAATAGACCCTTTCTAAAGTCTACCCAGGGTTAAAATGTAGTGTGTGCAGTGTGCATTGGACATGTATGCACAGCTCTTCCTAGACCCTTGATGAACTTTTGAAAAGGGTCTATTTGTAAAGGGTACGTTTAAGTGCAATTTGTTCCACGACTTTCGGTGGAATCTTCATAACAAGCAGGAAATTGGAATTCAAACTCACCGAACATCAGGAACACTTTCAGACGACCAATCTTCTTTTTGGGGGAGATTTTACAAGCACACTGACTTCTGAATCAGACTGAGAAACTGAGAAAACCAGGGGCAGTGCTCAACCTACCACCCCTACGACACAAACATGGTAGCACCCACTAAGAGAACTCTGGGATAAGATATAGGATGTACCATTCTGTGAGAGGGGTGGAAGTTATCATGATCACCTGTCCCATCAAACACTGACCCTGCCCCCTACTTTGCATATCCAATAAGGCATAGCTGCAAGTTTCAAATTTGCCTACACAAATCATCAATGTTGGCCAGAAATGTCTCCTGATCGTTGTGTTGATGAACTGCTTAGGTCATGTACATGTATGCATGATGTGTGCTCACCAAAACTTCTTTATTGCATCGAGGGATTAAAAATGAACACATTTGTAGAGATCGAATATTTCTGGGGCAAATACGACTTCGAAACCTCATCATAGACGAAACACGTTGAATATGTGAAAAATTGACTAGCATGGACTGCCCCCTATTGAGTATTTGCTGCAGAACAACACGTGTTGTTTTAAGATGGATTCCCGGTTTATCTCTACAACAATCAGGAGACGTTTCTGGCCGGAGAAAACCGTTCAACATTATACTCTCTGGTGGGGATGCATTTCTATATCTGCTTGATATTTATTCTCCTTTGCTCGTCGTTTCTTGCCTTTCCCGGGCGGTGGGCCACCAGGTGGCGCTGACGGGGCTCCATATGGCGGCGGAGGCCCTTGCGGGACTTGATGCCGTGGTTGCGGTTGTGGTTGTGGACGTCGTTCTGGCTGCTGCGGTTGATCTCGTGGGCGTCGCCGTGGTAACGTCAGCTGACGCGCTGGTTTTTTATTTGGATTGCTGCTTGGGGTGTGAACGGAACAGATCTTAATAAACACGCCCATGAACACGACCAATCCTATCGCCATAAGCAGGACCGCCCACCAACGAATCTGAAGAGGAAAATTTACATATATATGTTATGCCTGTATTTTTTAATATATCTGAAATTCAAATATCAGTGTGTTTGTTACTATTATTCTTTCATATCACTGTTGGCCCGACGGTCAAGGTGCAACACAATTTGTCACATTACATTATTATAGATGGGAAGGGAGTGAGGTTATTGGAAACTCGTCCCCACTCACCACAATCCACTCCCTGATTGTGTTCAACGTTGCCGGGTTGAAGAGAAGGTTCTTCAACCTTGCGAGCGGTCCGTCAGCGTCGACACGGCGGCACTTGTAGAAAGCATCACAGTAGCCCTGCATGTTATCACAGTGGGAACCTGAAACACGGAAAATTATCGCCTCATATATAACATGTAGATTTTTCTGTCAAGGCTGAAGCCAAAGCATTATTGGCCCTGGTAAGTATGGAAGAGGCCATCTCAAGCTACTCATGTTCCTCACTTGGATGGGGTCTTTTACTTGCACTTGCAAAGGAACAAGGTACAAGACACCACGGCTTACTGTCCCAGCAAAGATCTCAAAGCAAACTGCCGATCATCAATCATCGACTTTGACCTCTGACCTTTGACCTACCTGGTGGTTTCTTGATTGGCTTTCCTTCATTGATCTCCACTAACATGGCCTTGAACTTGGTAGACTCCGTCGCCAAGTTTTCACTAGCGCTGCTGATACACGGGGCGTTCTTCGACCCATTCTTCACTGAAATAGAAATAACATCCATTATCGACTTACCCAAACCACTTCTTTCCGAATGCTCACATCCTCTTCTACCAAAATTTAAAGCCTCAACCTAAACAACCTCGGCGATATCCTAGTCCCAATTTCAGACACACCCCTGCTGTTTTACACCCACCTTTACACGACACGTAGCAGAGCTGTGCTGGGTCTGCTTCTTCCAATCTTAACGAACACTCCTCCCATCCGAATCTTTCACATATCGAATTCTTGCATTCCTGCAGAAAAAAAACATCAACTTATTGGTTATCACAACAGGTGAATTCGGGCAAAGTGCTCATAATACTGCGCCCGATATTCACAGGGTTAAATCGCGATTACATCGAAGACCCTATAAAGGGCCACTTTTGAACGTCTATGCTATGCTATGCTATGCTATGTGATGTTCTGTTATACGTACCCCACTCTTGCATACTTGTGTCTCACCGTTGCACGGTGTTAGATCCGCTTTTGCATCCGGTTTTGGGCAACTTTTCTTGGTACCAGTGCGACAGTCAAGGAAAGCAAGTGAATATCAAATATTTTATGAACTGGCAACAAACAGTGAGTTGTGTTTACAGCTCACTGTACTGCTCGGTACAGCACACCATGATGTACACTGTACGATGTACACTCTATACATAGTGTACTCTTCACTGTATTCGTGTAAACTGCACTCTGTATCAATCTTTTGATCATTATCTAAGACATTCTTCTACCACCTAAGACAACTAACTCTGAATTGTAAAAGGATATTCGCAGTAAGTGTTGTTGCTACATGATGTTTCAGCAAAACACAACTTTTTGACGTTGGCAAACTGGCAGTCCACGCAGCAGGCATCGGACGAACTGGAAGAGACAAAATAGACTATGTGTCAAAATAAGTTTAACCTGGTTACCAAGGCAACAGGGACATCACCATGGGTGTCTGCCCAAATTGCAGCTAAGATGGGCCTAAACAATGTGATATAGCGAATTTTATACATTGAACGTTCGTGAACATTCATGAGTTGCATTGCACTGTACGGGGGAATTCTATCCCAGTCAGGATAGCCATCTATTGCCCTTATAGTCTTTGTATGAGACTATATCTTAGCTTTTCCCGTTCTCTGAACAAAAAGCCTAGATCAACATACCTGCACTTATATCCAGCTTTAAGTTTACAAGCATTTGCAGCAGAACTACCGGCGCTATTTGGACGTGGATTGCAGCACTTGTCCTGGCACTGGTCAGCATAGCCACAGTCGCATTCCTCCCCGTCTTCAACGAGCATATTGCCACAGAACGCAACACCAATATCTGAAAGAGGAAGTAAGATACCAACTGTCAGTTTGTTTGTTTTTTATAGTCTGATATCAACAACAGTAGAGGTTCTCATCCGCCTCCGACTTCAGTTTAACCACAGTCTATCCTGACACCTTTCAGTAGAGCTCAGAGGATTTTTATTTGAAGAGCGCCACCTTGTGCCTACCTTTGAAACAATTGACTTTGCCATTGTTCTCGTTCAACACTTCATCCAGTACGAGCGAGATATTATTAAGACTGCACTTGGAGAATTTGTTGTTGTTAACTCGGTCACCAGATGTCGCCTGCGCGAACATAATGAAGTTCCCAGCGTCGTCTTTCAGTTTCGTGTACGGCATACACGGCGCAGGGTAGTCGTGCTGCAGAGGAAGAGAATGAAAGAGCGTTAGATCAGCGCCGTCCAAGAGAGCTGCCCTTTCTATCACTTCAGGAATGGGTTTGACCAGGGATCGAACCCAGAACTTCAGAGGTGTCAGGTGCCGCTGTTTCCACTGCACCACTCTGACAGCCCAGTCATGTGACCACAGCTTCATGTCCTCACAACTTGCTCTAGTTTTTCTGACACGTGAACTCTGTCACGGGCGGATCCACGATTTTGGAAAAGAGGGGGCGCACTGTGCTAGAAACATTGAAATCTGCTGTGAATTTCAATGATTTGCTCCAAATTTCAGAATTTCATGGTCAATTTTGTAGATTTGTTGGGCGAAAGGGGGGCGTGCACCGGGTCCGCCCTCCCTTTGGATCCGCGCCAGTCTGTGACTTACCGGTGAGCCGAAGTTATGCCCGACCTCATGGGCAAACGTTAAGATGGAAACCTTCGTCGGCACACGTTGTTGGTAGTTTTGAAACGTGACGATGCCCGTGTTTAAACTTTTCTTGATGCTTTTTCCACCTTCGTTATATTCCTTGTAACGTTCGCAGATGCCACCGCTGACCCCTGGTGGGAGAAAAAGGAATTAGATATAACATGAAGGATTGAAATACCAAGACTATCATTGACAACGTGCAACCATGACGACTGCAGAGAATGTCGCGATGACGCTGGACTGTTTGACAACCGTCCCAGGATTTAAACTCCCAGCAGCCCTTAAACTTACGTCCTTTCGCTCCGACCCAAGCCAATCCCAGAGTTCCTTGGCTGAAATCTCGATACGTAAACATATAGGCCAGACAGAAATCATCGTGGTTGGAGAGAGAGTTTAAGTTAAGGAAGTTGCTGACGTCGATGTACGGGTTACAGAGCTGGGTCGTCGACAGGCTCGTACACTGGGAATCATTCTGAATCTGAAAGTAGAACATTATGAAATGTTAAGCGTTGATTTCAACCTCAATGCTGGTAAAACAGGGGAAGACAATGGCAATTGCGACCCAATCTAGCAAAAGCAGGCGCCTGTCACAAGTGATCATTATTCACCGTCAGTTTACTCAACTATCATCACTGCTGTCAACCACTATTGTCAACCTGAAGAGACGTACATTTCAGCTGCTGTGTTGTAAGGCCGTTAACCCTTTCCTTGGTTGTGACAGGTGCCTACTTTTGCTAGATCAGGTCACAATTTCTCAAGAGCTCAAAGGTTTGCACACCCACCTGAACTTTGTTGACTTGGAAGGTGATACCACTGTAACTTATTGAAGGCGTGTCTGAATTTCTAAACGTCGTTGCCTCATAGATTTCTTTCAGGCCCCCAACGTGCGTCTGGAAAATGCCGGATATTTCCCGGATGATCGTAGCTGCATCCTGAAATTGACAAAACCATGATAGAATAGGAGAATCAGATGCGCTTATTGCCAAAAGATGGCAGCAAAGTTCTAGTGGACCAAAACCAAAGAAAATTCTCCTGACTGGTGTTCAATCAACCATGAATGGGTCAGCTAGCGTTAAATTGGACCGTAGTGACACCTATTGGTCAATTGACTGCAGCTCCTATTGAGAATTGATGTCCTTAATAGAGAGGTGTCCTCCTGACCGAGGTGTCCGATAAGAGAGGTTTTATTCTACCGTACCTTTTTTCCGCCATCACTGATCTGTTTCCATAACATCGGGTCAGACTGCATGAACAACGTGCAAACTTTCGCATTGCTTGCCGGCGCCCTCTTTTGACGATTAAAGGACTCGGAGTACATATTGTGATGTAAGTTATCTCTCTCTGCGTACGAGTTGGTATCGCGGCGCTTTCGATCCTGAAATACAACATATTGTTTAGAACACAAAGTGGCAACTCGGGATTGAACTTATGACCTCCCTGTATCAAGGCCAACACTAAAACACTACACCACTGCATTCTCAGAGATTGTGGCTTGTGGAGGCTACCAACAAGTTGACATGGAAGTAGTGGACAGCAGTGATAATAGTTAAGTAAACTGATGACCAATGATGATCACTTGTGACAAGCGCCTTCTTTTGGTGGAGCAGGTCACAAACCTCGACAATTTAGGACTTTTTGATGACCAGGATAACGAATTTTAGGACTCACCTCAGTCGGTACGGCTTTAGTCTGCATGTCCCGCATCCACTTTTGAATGCTGGGAACAGTTGACCCACATTGCGCCCCGGACGTCGCCGAGCGTTTTATCCTACAAGGAAAAGATAACGTTGAAATGTCTATCACCCTGATCTCAAATCAGGAGTCAGGAGGCCGCATCTCTTTCCCCTCTCTTATGGTTGTGCACCTTGAGGTGAAGGAACTACGAAACT
>NMRB01002344.1:29994-46437 GCA_002633025.1 Notospermus geniculatus
GCCACTTTTGAACGTCTATGCTATGCTATGCTATGTGATGTTCTGTTATACGTACCCCACTCTTGCATACTTGTGTCTCACCGTTGCACGGTGTTAGATCCGCTTTTGCATCCGGTTTTGGGCAACTTTTCTTGGTACCAGTGCGACAGTCAAGGAAAGCAAGTGAATATCAAATATTTTATGAACTGGCAACAAACAGTGAGTAGTGTTTACAGCTCACTGTACTGCTCGGTACAGCACACCATGATGTACACTGTACGATGTACACTCTATACATAGTGTACTCTTCACTGTATTCGTGTAAACTGCACTCTGTATCAATCTTTTGATCATTATCTAAGACATTCTTCTACCACCTAAGACAACTAACTCTGAATTGTAAAAGGATATTCGCAGTAAGTGTTGTTGCTACATGATGTTTCAGCAAAACACAACTTTTTGACGTTGGCAAACTGGCAGTCCACGCAGCAGGCATCGGACGAACTGGAAGAGACAAAATAGACTATGTGTCAAAATAAGTTTAACCTGGTTACCAAGGCAACAGGGACATCACCATGGGTGTCTGCCCAAATCGCAGCTAAGATGGGCCTAAACAATGTGATATAGCGAATTTTATACATTGAACGTTCGTGAACATTCATGAGTTGCATTGCACTGTACGGGGGAATTCCATCCCAGTCAGGATAGCCATCTATTGCCCTTATAGTCTTTGTATGAGACTATGGGCCGTATTCTAGAAGCTTCCTTAAGTGTAAGGTCGACCTTAATCTTTTGTATTCTACCCTGCAAACAAAAACTAAAGGTCGACCTTACACTTAAGGAAGCTTCTAGAATACGGCCCTATATCTTAGCTTTTCCCCGTTCTCTGAACAAAAAGCCTAGATCAACATACCTGCACTTATATCCAGCTTTAAGTTTACAAGCATTTGCAGCAGAACTACCGGCGCTATTTGGACGTGGATTGCAGCACTTGTCCTGGCACTGGTCAGCATAGCCACAGTCACATTCCTCCCCGTCCTCAACGAGCATATTGCCACAGAACGCAACGCCAATATCTGAAAGAGGAAGAACGATACCAACTGTCAGTTTGTTTGTTTTTTATAGTCTCAGTCTGATATCAACAACAGTAGACAGGGTGCGTGCAGCTTGTGGAGCACCAAATTTAAGACCTTTTTAAGACTTTTTAAGACCAAGTATCGGCAAAATTTAAGACCTCCTTTCTTCTAAACGAAGCACCCGAACAGATCCATGGCAGGGTTTCCGCCAGGAAAAAATGATAGGGGATCAACGTGGGCAAGAAGGTGGATACTTAGATGGGGGGTCTGGGGGGCCTCCCCCCGAAAAATTTTGATTTTTAGAAGCCCAGAGATGTGATTTCCTGGCACTTCCCACCAAATTTTTTTTACAACTGCCTTGACATGAAATTTAAGACGTTTTTAAGACCTTCCCACAGAAATTATTGAATTTAAGACTTTTTAAGGCCTTGAAAATGAAAGTGCCAAATTTAAGACTTTTTAAGACCTTGCACGCACCCTGGTAGAGGTTCTCATCCGACTTCAGTTTAACCACAGTCTATCCTGACACCTTTCAGTAGAGATCAGAGGATTTTTATTTGAAGAGCGCCACCTTGTGCCTACCTTTGAAACAATTGACCTTGCCGTTGTTCTCGTTCAACACTTCATCGAGGACGAGCGAGATATTATTAAGACTGCACTTGGAGAATTTGTTGTTGTTAACTCGGTCGCCAGATGTCGCCTGCGCAAACATAATGAAGTTCCCGGCGTCGTCTTTCAGTTTCGTGTACGGCATACACGGCGCAGGGTAGTCGTGCTGCAGAGGAAGAGAATGAAAGAGCGTTAGATCAGCGCCGTCCAAGAGAGTTGCCCTTTCTATCACATCAGGAATGAGTTTGACCAGGGATCGAACCCAGAACTTCAGAGGTGTCAGGTGCCGCTGTTTCCACTGCACCACTCTGACAGCCCAGTCATGTGACCACAGCTTCATGTCCTCACAACTTGCTCTAGTTTTTCTGACACGTGAACTCGGTCACGGGCGGATCCACGATTTTGGAAAAGAGGGGGCGCACTGTGCTAGAAACATTGAAATCTGCAATGAATTTCAATGATTTGCTCCAAATTTCAGAATTTCATGGTCAATTTTGTAGATTTGTTGGGCGAAAGGGGGGCGTGCACCGGGTCCGCCCCCTTTGGATCCGCGCCTGTCTGTGACTTACCGGTGAGCCGAAGTTATGCCCGACCTCATGGGCAAACGTTAAGATGGAAACCTTCGTTGGCACACGTTGTTGATAGTTTTGGAACGTGACGATGCCCGTGTTTAAACTTTTCTTGATGCTTTTTCCACCTTCGTTGTACTCCTTGTAACGTTCGCAGATGCCACCGCTGACCCCTGGTGGGAGAAAAAGGAATTAGATATAACATGAAGAATTGAAATACCAAGATTATCATTGACAACGTGCAACCATGACGACTGCAGAGAATGTCGCGATGACGCCGGGCTGTTTGACAACCGTCCCAGGATTCAAACTCCCAGCAGCCCTCAAACTTACGTCCTTTCGCTCCGACCCAAGCCAATCCCAGGGTCCCTTGGCTGAAATCTCGATACGTAAACATATAGGCCAGACAGAAATCATCATGGTTGGAGAGAGAGTTTAAGTTAAGGAAGTTGCTGACGTCGATGTACGGGTTACAGAGCTGGGTCGTCGACAGACTCGTACACTGGGAATCATTCTGAATCTGAAAGAAGAACATGATGAAATGTTAAGCGTTGATTTCAACCTCAATGCTGGTAAAACAGGGTAGACAATGGCAATTGCGACCCAATCTAGCAAAAGCAGGCGCTTGTCACAAGTGATCATTATTCACCGTCAGTTTACTCAACTATCATCACTGCTGTCAACCACTGTTGTCGACCTGAAGAGACGTACATGTCAGCTGCTGTGTTGTAAGGTCGTCAACCCTTTCCTTGGTTGTGACAGGTGCCTACTTTTGCTGGAGCAGGTCACAATTTCTCAAGAGCTCAAAGGTTTGCACACCCACCTGAACTTTGTTGACTTGGAAGGTGATACCACTGTAACTTATTGAAGGGGTGTCTGAATTTCTAAACGTCGTGGCCTCATAGATTTCTTTCAGGCCCCCAACGTGCGTCTGGAAAATGCCCGATATTTCCCGGATGATCGTAGCAGCATCCTGAAATTGACAAAACCATGATACATGTAGAATACGAGAATCAGATGCGCTTATTGCCAAAAGATGGCAGCAAAGTTCTAGTGGACCAAAACCAAAGAAAATTCTCCTGATTGGTGCTCAGTCAACCATGAATGGGTCAGCTAGCGTTGAATTGGACCGTAGTGACACCTATTGGTCAATTGACTGCAGCTCCTATTGAGAATTGATGTCCTTAATAGAGGTGTGTCCTGACAGAGGTGTCCCCTGACAGAGGTGTTCTCCTGACCGAGGTGTCCGATAAGAGAGGTTTTATTCTACCGTACCTTTTTTCCGCCATCACTGATCTGTTTCCATAACATCGGGTCAGACTGCATGAACAACGTGCAAACTTTCGCATTGCTTGCCGGCGCCCTCTTTTGACGATTAAAGGACTCGGAGTACATATTGTGATGTACGTTATCTCTCTCTGCGTACGAGTTGGTATCGCGGCGCTTTCGATCCTGAAATACAACATATTGTTTAGAACACAAAGTGGCAACTCGGGATTGAACTTATGACCTCCCTGTATCAAGGCCAACACTAAAACACTACACCACTGCATTCTCAGAGATTGTGGCTTGTGGAGGCTACCAACAAGTTGACATGGAAGTAGTGGACAGCAGTGATAATAGTTAAGTAAACTGATGACCAATGATGATCACTTGTGACAAGCGCCTTCTTTTGGTGGAGCAGGTCACAAACCTCGACAATTTAGGACTTTTTGATGACCAGGATAACGAATTTTATGACTCACCTCAGTCGGTACGGCTTTAGTCTGCATGTCCCGCATCCACTTTTGAATGCTGGGAACAGTTGACCCACATTGCGCCCCGGACGTCGCCGAACGTTTAATCCTACAAGGAAAAGATAACGTTGAAATGTCTATCACCCTGATCTCAAATCAGGAGTCAGGAGGCCGCATCTCTTTCCCCTCTCTTATGGTTGTGCACCTTGAGGTGAAGGAACTACGAAACTNTACGTCCACATATGGTAGCAGAGCGTACGTCCACATGGTAGCAGAGCGTACGTCAACGTGGTAGCAGAGCGTACGTCAACGTGGTAGCAGAGCGTACGTCGACGTGGTAGCAGAGCGTACGTCGGCGTGGTGGTGGAGCGTACGTCAGCGTGGTAGCGGAGCATACGTCAACATCGTAGCAGAGCGTACGTCAACATGGTACATGTATTGTAGCAGAGCGTACGTCGACATGGTAGCAGAGCATACATGTAGTTCTCTCTCACCTTCCAGTTCTCCCTGATATAAATGACTTGTATCTAATTTTTCTACCCTCCCATCGCCGCGGTCGAGACCAACACCGGGTGAAAAAATGCTGGTGTCTGGAGTAAGGCGGAGGGAAAATGTTCTGGAAAAGGAGAGATTTTACCGGTAATCAAAATTGGGGAAACTGGAGATTTTTTGCAGTAATTTTTGTTCTGCGCAGCATTCACAAGGAAGCTCAGTCAATGTTGATATTAGAATCATTGTTTATGTTGACATGATGACAGAAGAGTGTGACTGGGGCTAAAACAACAAATATGCAGCCAGCGCCACCAGGTGGTGACTAAACGAACTAAATGTACTTACTGTCCATGAGCATTGAAGTCTAACCGCACTTCATTTGAAAGAGATCGTTTTACACGACCGTGGGCGTGTTCCAGATGGTCTGGATTATACGTTAATACCTCATAATGCGTCACGAAGTCGTTCAACTTCCTCAAACCTGAAACGAGAAAGGGGAAGAAGAGTTCAGATATTTGTTTTAAAATTTGTTTCATATTTTTCTATGGTTTTCTCATAACAAGGGGCCGATGACTTGCATAATTTTGACATTCATCAATTTCTCTGAACTGACGCACCTTTACGCCAATTTTGCCCCTAGGCCTTTGTAGAAAATCACTCCAGCGTAGACCTGAGTCATCAAGTCATAAAGTACGCACGTCACTGACACACTTTACCACAAATACAAAGTACACCTCATTCAGAAGTCTTCTAGGCCTATTGATTTTTGGTGAGATTTAGGCCTGTTCATATTCAACAACACAATTGTAACAGTTATTCTTATCATGATCGAAAAAATGAACTGATTGTGACATTTGATACCAGCTTTCAACATCCTGATATCATCTTAACTTTTATTTGATATAAAAATCTCTTGTACTTCATGTATTCTGTCAGATCCTTTTCAACCTACTCTGATGTAGGCCAACAAACTTGTCTCAAGATCCAGCATATCGAGCCAAGTGTTATGATGTGTTATGTCAGATATCGGTATAGGAGGAAGTGTCACATGATATGGTTTTCACATCGCAGGGTTCGAGACCCCATTTGTTTTTTACACCAAAGTGAGCTAAACAAGATCCCTACTGACTGATACCATGTTGCTTTGGCTAATATTTCAAATCGTCACTTTGAAAAGTGGAAAAGGGGGACAAGGAAATATAAAGATCCAGTGTTCTCCAATTTTTCACAGTTTGAATCGGTGGGTTCGCTGCTCCAGCAAAAGCAGACGATTGTCGCAACCCAAGGAAAGGGTTAACGACCTTCAGCACAACAGCTGAAATGTACGTTGACGCGGGTTTACAACAGTAGTGGACAGCAGTGATAATAGTTGAGTAAACTGATGACCAATGATCACTTGCGACAAGCGTCTGCTTTTGCTGGAGCGACTCGCATATGTCGACTCCCCGGCCAACACGACCACCACTGTTCATCGCCGATACAAAAGATAAGCAACTGTACATGTACATCCCAGTGTGAGATAAACAATGTGATCACGATCACGTTTGGACATCAGCGAACACGATCACGCTAGGACATCAGAACACGACTAATGAATCATCCAATGGCTACAAACATTGTCATACTCCCGTTTATTGACCACTGCAAGTTTATAAACATTGATTCTCTGTTGGTTTAGTCAGACGATAGAGCACGATGTCCCGGTACTGGTGTACTCGATTTTAACCCCTCAGGGTTTAATTTTCCGGTGTAACGGTGCAAATCCAAGTGAGGGGTTTCACGAAGTTGGCTCTCTGTGGGTTACACAACCATAGAAAACTGGACAGACAGACATTTGTGTCGCCGGTCAAGGCCTAGGTTAGGCCGAGTTGTTCTCTACTGGCATGTTCCCTTGTTCCGTGGACCCGGGCCGTCAGGAAAATGAGACCTGGCCTTGTGCCCTATGGGAACGACCAGTAAGCAAATCAATGGTTCATTCTCTCTGTGATGTGTCACAAGTGAACAGGGAACAAGGGAACATGCCACAAAGGGAACAGCCTATAGATACATGGCCTTATGAAAACCAACACTGGTGAACTGTCATTGGGAGAGAACTCGCACGAGAAATCTCTGATGTGGAGGATGGTCTAACACGCGAAGGTGACTCTGACAGTTGACTGCAGACTGCCACACTCAAGATTTTAGAACCTCCACGACACACAGTACTGAGTCCTTTTAAACTAGACAAGATTTCTATCAACAATTAAAAAAGACTTTAAACATTCATTATCTATAATAAATGAATTTAAAATTTTTATTAAATCGTTTGTTGTCATTCATAATTGTTAGATCAATACGATCATAACGCCGACGGAGTTAGTATCATCTGCGTGGATGGATCATACGTAAACGTTGTGGCTTACGATAGGATGACATCTCTGTAATTACGGCTCCGATCAATAAGATGAATTGGGAACAGATTGTCAGATCATTTACCAGCATTAAAATGCTTAAAGCATCGTAAAAGTTGCAGATACACATGTATCCTTGTTTATCAGCAGCTTGTGTGGCCCCACGAATATCTGTGAAGGGTCCGCTAGCCTACTGTAGTATCATCAGGTCTGCAGAGCACAGGGGCGGAGCCAGGATTTGGGAAAAGAGGGCGCCCTGTGCTAGGAACACTGAGGGCGTTTTCGAATCCTCGTGCTTGACTGCACTCGTGCTGACCCAGTTCGTGTAGTTGTTGCCTCAACTCGAGAACGGCAGTCTCGAACGCCAAGAACGCAACCTGTGTCGGGTCAAGAACGTATTCTTCTCACTCCCCACTCAGCGGAGGGTTGAGGAGAACACTGTTCTTGACTTGACACGGGTTGCGTTCTTGGCGTTCGAGACTGCCGTTCTCGAGTTGAGGCAGCAACTANGTATTCTTCTCACTCCCCACTCAGCGGAGGGTTGAGGAGAACACTGTTCTTGACCCGACACGGGTTGCGTTCTTGGCGTTCGAGACTGCCGTTCTCGAGTTGAGGCAGCAACTACATGAACTGGGTCAGCACGAGTGTGGTCAAGAACGAGGATTCGAAAACGCCCTGAAATTTCATGGTCGACTTTACGGATTTGTTGGCCAAAAGGGGAGGCTGCGCCCAGCGCGCCCTCCTTTGGATCCACGCCTGGAGCAAGTGACAGGTCCTGGCCACTTCACATCTGTCGCAAGGGGGAGTGTCTCCACGCTGCTCCGTATTTTCTCAAGTAGGCCCTCTGTAGGTTACCATGGTTACTCAACCATAGAAAACTATGGTCACTCAATCGTTTGTAGCCGTGGTTACACTACAGAGAAATACCCGGGTTTTTTGACACCCGGGTCTAGCCCGGCTCTGAAAAATCCCTCCTGAGGCCCGGTGCCCGTCAACACTACTCAAATTTTGTGAGGGGGGCCTAAATTAAGGTCTCCAAAACCCGTTCGAGCTCTGAGGGGATTATTACATCGCGTTTTTAACAGGTGTGGACAGAAAAAACCCGGGTTCGACACGGGTTTTTTATGTAGTGTAACAAGGGCTTGTGTCTTCAGCGTGTCATAAGGAAACCAATAATGATGACCAGCCATAGCGAGCTAACTGAACTCACGTGGTCGTCGAGCATAATACCTTTAAGTTTTAATGCAACACGAGATTCATCTTAGTGATATGCGAGGATGACGTCAGTCCGATCAATTTCAGTGTTTGTCTGACCTCGTTTTGTCCTGCCTCACCTTCCAACTCGCTTAGTACAGCATAAATTTACATCGCATGTTTCTCCTACTAAGTATCCCGGTAAAAATAGTAACAGGGCGTAGTGCTCTAGGGGACATTCTATTCTCATTTGGCCTTACATGACCTGCCTTATTCAATTCATTGTAGGCCAACACAGACATTCCTTTCCAAGTTCGCCTAGTTGTCTTCAGAGCTGCTCAATGCCATATTTGACATGCAGCAACTCGGTTCAATATTGATATGACGTGTGAATGTATCGGGCGACAGCTGACATCATCATCAGTCAATTATCTACATGTATCTAGGGTACTTTGTCCCGTTTAATAGAGACTTCAGCAGGAGCCTTGATGGCCGAGTGGTTATCACGTCTGCTCAGCAAGCAGCAGGTCCCGGGTTCAAATCCAACCCGGGCCATATCAGATTTCATTCCCGGCTCTTCACGTCCATCGCATGGGACAGTAAGCCGTGGTGTCTTTGCAAGGGCAAGTAAAAGACCCCATCCAAGTGAGGAACATGAGTAGCTTGAGATGGCCTCTTACATGTACTTACATGTACCAGGGCCAATAATGCTGCTTTGGCCCTGACGGAAAAATCAGATATAACTTATAAGATACAACTACAAGAGACTTCAGGCAATTACCATCCCAGGGTAAGACAGAATTGCAACTGGAGTGAAATATGACTTCCTATAAATAGATACGCCACAGATCTGAATTTCATGAGGTAGACTAATGCGATGGCGACTGTATACATGGTGACAGCCGAGGGTCGGAGCCAGTACGTCCTGATTTGTCCTGACATGATCAGGTGATGACTAATCTCTCTCGATACCTGTTGGTCCAGCGTGTGAGTCAGACCTGACTGGAGTCTGGGACCTGGCCATCTGATCCTGACATCACACCATCGTGATGTGATGTCGGCCAGCGAAGCACCCACTCACAAAACAAGGTGACATTAGCCTATTTTGTGTTTTCTCTGCAGGGTGAGGTTCACCACTGAACTGGAAATGACCAGCTCTATCGGATTGCAGACAGAAATCTTTAGACAGGTGGCAGCCCATGAGAGGCGCAGGTCATGATTATAGAGAAATGAAATGCCATCACTTGAATTTGAACCAGAGACCACCAGTTCCTCAGCTCAATGCTCTACCCTCTGAGCAGAAGCACCCCTACATGCCCTAGCAGGGGTGAATCCAGGATTTTTTAAAAGAGGATGTGCCCTGTGCTAGCAACATCGATTGGCGCCAAATTCCAGAATTTGACAGTCAATTTTACAGATTTGTTGGCCAAAAGCGCTGGCGCGTGCACGAGGCACCTCCTCTGGATCCACGCCTCCCCAGCTCAGTTCGGGAAAGTTCCGAATTTGGAAACGTTTCTGATATTGGAAGCCCAGCGATTCCAATATTGGCAACGTTTCTTTTTTCGGAAGCGGTTTTCGATTCCGATATCGGAATCGGTGTAGGCCTATTTGCATGTTAGGCCTAATCGGGATATGAGTATCAAAAATCGGGAAGTGTTTTTTTCCATTAACAGATGGCAGCACCT
Organism: Notospermus geniculatus; assembly: GCA_002633025.1. Lineage (NCBI taxonomy): Eukaryota > Metazoa > Nemertea > Pilidiophora > Heteronemertea > Lineidae > Notospermus > Notospermus geniculatus. The sequence continues at coordinate 39,725 of NMRB01002344.1, forward strand.
GTGACCTTGTATTTCACGGCGTAAAATCTGAATTGCTGGCGTAAGTTGGCTGCAATCATCGATAATCATCAATTATCATCATCAAAAGGCTTGATTGTGCCATAATCTATGGGCTTCCAAATTCAGAAACGTTCCCGATATTGGAATCGAAAATCGCTTCCAAAAAAAGAAACGTTTCCAAAGTCGGAAACGTTTCCAATTTTTGAACTTTCCCGAACTGAGCTGACCTCGTGGTGATGAGATTTCACTTTGCTTGATCATGACTACTAAATGTAAATGAAAGTCCACAGAAAGAGGAAGATTGAAATGCTTTTCTGTCGTCTTTCATCAATCAACCAATGATCTTGTTCACCGATAAATTCTTCCTGGTCGTCTCAACGTCCATAAATCAACTTGCAACATTCACTAATCATTCATGTCACTGGTTGCGTACCTGGCAGAACTGACTGCCATGTTAAACAGAAAACAGCGCTGCTGACTTCCCCCTGAACGTGTGAAAAATAACCTATCACTTGTCTGACAAGTTTTTACGTTGTGAAACAAGTTAGAATTTATGTGAAATATTGGTAGTTAAGTTCTAATTTATAGTAACTCAATCATAAATCAAGTTAACATGAGTTGTCATGTTACAATAGCAATAGTCTGATCGGCAGTCAAAAGTCATCAGGTTTTTTCAAAGGTATAGCAGAGAATATGATGAAATGGCCAGGGCCATTGTGCTCACCTCTGTGATAAGTCTATGGTGAAGATGGCTCCTTAGCGGCCATATTTGAAGTCCGATTGGGTCAAAATTTGGTGCACTTGTAGACGGTGCCTAGATATATGTTCATGCCAAATCAAAACCCTCTATGTCAAATAGCCACGAAATGTGCCACCAAACATTGGATTTTGAAGTTTGACCTCTGTGACCTTGAAAAGTTGGCCAAATAAAAAACCCAGGGTTTACGTGATGTAGTCTCATCAGCGGAACCCACCATAAAACTTGCATGGTTCTAGCCAGCAGCATTCACGAGATACGGGCAAAAGAAGGTTTTCACAAAGTGCCCCCTACAGGCCAGAGTGTAAAACTGGCAGCGCTAAGTTTCGGCCCAGAGATAGTTTTTACCATAGGCTACCTGTACACCAAATTTCAAGTTTCTAACCCAAGCGGTTTAGAAACGTGCCACCCCTGTTAACGACGACGACGACGGACGACGACGACGGACGACGGACGACACACCATGAGAGAAGCTCACCTCACAGAGGTGAGCTAAAAACTTGTATGGAAAGTGCGGCATTGGTAAAAAACAACAATATAAACATGTCAAGACAGGTCTGTTGTTTATGGTGCACAATTATAGTTAGTAATGACATCAATGGCGTAATTAGTGCAGCATGAAAATCGTGCACAAGAGATACAACAGAATTGTTGATTAAACTCTTTGGTTGTTTGATAATCCAGAATTAACGAGTGCGTGGGTTGGAGTCATTATGGTGAACTTTCGTTTCCACACAGTAGAATTGGGGTAGGGGGATTAGTACACCGGTTAGAAAAGAAGGCAGACAGACATGGATAGGGTAGTAATACTATTAAATTCCGAGTTCAAACAGTGCAAGACACAATCCTACATGTGACTCCATCTAGCAAAAGTAGGTGCTTGTCGCAACTGAGGAAAGGGTTAACAGCCTTACAACACAATAACTGAAATGTACGTCTCTGCAGGTTGACAATAGTAGTGGACAGCAGTGATTAGTTGAGTAAACTGATGACCAATGATGATCACCGGCTTTTGCTGGAGCAGGTAACATGGAATGACTGAAAACAAAAGTGAAAGTAGCTGTTCAGATTCCACTAACCCCAAATAGGCCTACTCTGCAATTTGCAACTATTCTTACAGCTTATGTCATTTGATAACATGAAATTAGCATAACTCTGTGATTTGATACGAAAAGGCAGGATGAGACCTACTCTATCTTCCTGATAAGAACTGGTCTTACATTGTATGCCACTATAATGGGAGCTCCTAGGTACAACTTTTCAGCACATTAAATGCTTATCTTACATTCCAAATTCCAGTCGCCAATTTGTGGCCACACCTACATCAACATCACCAAGATATGGGTCAGTGACTGTGTATGATGTGAGGATATGACACCTCAATTGAAATCACCTCAAGTACAGTCATTGACAAAAGTTTATCTCCACCTGACATCTTGAATATTTCAAATACTACCAGACCAATTTTAACACGGTTTGTTGCACATGAAAGTATATCTTGTTGATCATATTTCTGCATTAAAACTTTGGATATTCGGAAATATCGTTATTATGTAATAGCTCATCAGAGAAAAACACTAAAAATCAACATTGTTATTACGTAATGTTTTTGTGATTTTTGTTGCAGTTCTGATAGAGTGGAACTTTCTAAGGATTTTGGGCTTTGTTTCATCAAAAAATGTTGAGTGGTTGCTGAGATATCTGAGATTATCAAAATTTCGATAATTTGAAAATTTCCAATTTTTCACAAAATTTTGATATTAGTAGACAGAGCTCACTTCAAAACGTAGAATTATGAAGTTTTGGAACTTTTAGCGTAAACCGGTAAGCAGTTAAGCATGTTTGATATTTTTGATATTTTGACAAATATGCAATATTACTGCCCAAATAACGCAAAAAAAGTTCCAAAATTTTGTAAACTCGTGTTCTGAGGTTAGCTTTATCTAATGGCATCAAAATTACCTGAAAAGCACGAAAATCTCAAATTATCAAAATTTTGATAATCTCAGATATCTCAGCAACCACTCAACATATTTTGACGAAACAAAGCCCCAAATTCTTAGAAAGTTCCACTCTATCAGAACTGCAACAAAAATCACAAAAACATTACGTAATAACAATGTTGATTTTTAGTGTTTTTTTCTGATGAGCTATTACATAATAACAATATTTACGAATATCCAAAATTTTGATGCAGAAATATGACCAACAAGATATACTTTCATGTGCAACAAACCGTGTTAAAATTGGTCCAGTAGTATTTGAAATATTCAAGATGTCAGGTGGAGATAAACTTTTGTCAATGACTGTACATGTACATGTCGTCATCAGTTTCTTGTTGGCCTAGTATGTGTAGGTAGGCACGGCCTGTTTCCTATGAGGAGGTAATGGGTCAATGATGTCGGCACGACCCGTGCCCAAAGGTAGCCTGACCCACTGTATCCTATCCCAGCGTGAGCCACGTGGTCCGTTGATCAGGATACAGTGATCATGTAAAATTTGCATATACAATTAGGATCTTCCATCTACAGGGTTCTGCCGATGCTGGTCGGCGCCGGACGGCCCCGTCCAGGACGCAGAAATGCCGACCGGCACTCAGCCTAAAAGGAGTATTTTCCGACCAGCACAGTTTTAAAAAAAATGTTGAATAAAAATGTGTAGAACTTCAATAAAATCATCATAAGAGGAAGTAATCTCGTATTTGTGCCTATGATCGATCTGAATGGTGTGGTTATCATCATCATAATTTATGCAGATTGAGCGAGTGGTCTGGCGAACTAACGAAGTGTAGGGCCTACCGAGAGAGATGCCCGCTACGCACACTATAATCACTTCCGAATTTCCTTTCTGTTCCCGCCATTCACAAAATGTGCTTCCCTCGGCGGGGCTTCCTGACACAGTTCTGACCAACGACAACAACGGCGGGATACTTTTGCAGTAGAGTGGATCGGGGTCATTTGACGCCAAACGAGGATGCTTTTATTGATAAAGAAGCTCATTATTTCGACTCTCAGGTGCCAGGAAATCGCATTTCAGCAAGTCTAGTTTTAAAATTTTCTGGGGGAGGGCCCCCAGACCCCCCCCTTCCGTCCGGAACTCATTCAGTCCTGGGCAGAACCCTGCATCTACAGAGGACTTACATAATTATTTCAATTTCAATTTCAATTATGTATGCCTACAATATACAGAACATCAACCACTGTGTCATGGATCACAGCGCTCACTTATCTATTTTTGATTGCAGTTCGACTCCTGACATGCCTGATTGATCCTACTACTGACTTTCACTGCTGTCATAAACAGGCTACAATCATCATTATGGGGGAGATAAATCGTCTAAAGAGAGCCAAGGAGAAAATCCAAAATATTGACATGAGTCACTCTATAAAGATAATCAAAAGGACAATGTGAAAGTCACACACAGAACTGAAAGAAGCCAAAATATTTAGAAAAAAACACCAATCTGTGAAAGAAATTTACATTCAGGCTTAATTTAACTCTTTCCTTGCCAAATACATTGCCCATGTAGGCCTATTCACAAATCAAGTGTCACTGAAAACTGAAAGGGTGTGTCTCTGAGAAAATAGACATGATAAAAACAACATAAGAAGTACATGAATCATGTACACTGTGTAACATGCATTGTCCCTGTACATTTGTACAGGGCAGGGCTGAAAATTCCGACCAAAAAACATTCTTCAACTCACCACCATGAGTGAAGTTCCAAAGGCACAGGAACGTTATCACCGCCAGTTCCCGTATTAACATCTCTCCTAGTCCCTGAGAGGTACTTTTTAAGAAATATGTCTTATTTACTTGTTTATTTTGCGATCAAAAACTACAAAATTTTGTTTGTGACCATCCGTAATGCAGGAAGTAATTTTAGGGTCATCGGGTCAAGGTCACTTCGGGTGACGTCATTTGCATCGAAAATGCAGACGAATTTCCAAATACGAATCGAAACGGAGACAAATTCTTCAATTGATTCACAGATTCTTTGCCAAATTTGAGAGATCTTAAATACATGGCGGTATAACAATTTATGTTGACCGTCATTAGATTTACAAGATAGGAAAGGAATTAAATGAAATCGCTCATAAATCAAAGTGACGCCACTTGTTCTGATTCCATATTTTCTTCTAACTCGGTAGAATTTCATTGCGCATGCGTCCAACGTGGAATCTGCTTCCTCGAAATTTGCAGAAGAATATCTGACAAAATCATCGATAATTGAAAAACTGAGCTAAAATTGACCGAGTATGTCAACGCTCCTTAATCTATAATTAATATGAACTCTAAAAATGTATAGTATTTTTGTATTATTTTGAATCGAAGGCATGAATTTTCACTTTGAAAGGTGGTCAGGAAGCCAGTTCTGTATCCCCGCTGTACATTTTGTACACAATGTATAGGGCATACACTGCATTGAGGAAACAGCCCTTACTGACGAATTGCCTGCCAAATAAACGCCATATGCACCTGCGAATACTGGTTTTGTCTTTGCTCTGTTATGTTTGCTGTGTAAAGATTGTAAATTCCACCAGAATCTGCTACGCAGAGCAGAGAGGGGGGGCTTGCGGCTTGCCCGCCAGTCGGACCAATCTCGAATCTGCCACCTGCCAGACTTAGATTGTTGAATGTCTTCATCCTTCATGCTTGCTCTTTACTTTCAGGTAGTGTCCCCAGGAGGCACTGATGTTATCACTGTTGCCATAGAAACCAAAGAAGATGGGTGCCAATAGCAGTAGTATAAGCGAATTAACGGAGAATGTGTACCTCCAGCGGTTGAGCGGAACCGAGTCCATTTCAGCCAATGACCCGTTCTGGAATCAGTTGCTGTCGTTTACGTTCCAGTTACAGCACAATGTGTAAGTATGGAGTGTGGATTTCGACTGGACTAAAACAGAGATGGTCTCATCCAGTCTGTTTTGACCCTGTTGCATGTCTGTTCATGCCTCTGTCACCCTGGGCTGCCTCTGGAATTCGACCCCTCTTCTAGAAAAAAAGAAAAACATGAGTTCTTGTAAGACATGGCCATGAACATTCTGAAAAGGAACTCTGTCAAAACTTTTGCAGGGAAACTGGCAGAGCTTGGTCCAGGTAAAATGATTTGGATCTCTATGTATTACATTCAGCTTGTTAATACATTTCAAATCTTTTGATATAAAACTTATTTTCTTGTCATGATATGTTGTGATTCCAAGTCAAATTTATCTACTTCGGAAACTGGGTTTGCAGTCTCTAACTTATTTGGTGTCAGCAGTTTAGAAATTTTTCATTCTGTCTTTTTGATGCATCACTGATGATGAAGGCCAAGCACTGTCCATCCTCTGCTGTTTTTACGGGGCGTAGCAACCTCTGCTCATTTATTCACCTCTTGTTTTCTTATGTTCAGGTCGGATAATCGTCTACTCGAAGAATCAACGTTGTCCATCTGTAAAACTTTTGCCATCAACAACTGTCGCACCGGAAACTTTGGGGCTCTGGTCCGAGTGTATCTGAGACGGGCAGCGGAACTGAAGACGTCAGTGCAGACATCAGAGTAAGTTTTGAGGGAATGCTTCTTTAACTTAATGGTTGGCCTGCCTGAAAATAGGAACTTGAAATGACAAAAATGCTGATTATTTGACTCCAAATGTGTCAGTTTATGGAAGACACTGTAGGGAAGACACTGTAGAATATGCTGTTTGCTGATGGCGATATGAGTTGATGATTTTCGTCTCTGTTGCAGTAATATCTTCACGTGGCAGACATACAACGCCCTCTTTATCATCCGAAACATCTGTAAATATTTCCTCGAGAATTTGTCCGAGGAAGTCGTGAAGCAGGAATTTGAGACGAAACCAAAGTTGGAGAACGGTGAAGCTGAACTGGAGACGGATGCTGACCTGATGGATGAGTTTATATGTTCGTTGATGGAGATGGTTATTGACGTCCCGATCACGTGAGTTCCTAT
>NMRB01002344.1:47715-71347 GCA_002633025.1 Notospermus geniculatus
ATGGGGGGGGGGGGTAATGGGGTTGTGTCCACATGCTATTCTTGTTTCATCCATTGTTGCATTAATTGTCAAATATTTTTTGCAGCCGTATCAGTCAGTCAGTTCTAGAACTAATAGGCCATGAACTAGGTTAGGTGATGGTAGTTTTGAACTAGGCCCTGTCAGTTTTTGAAACACTAGGCGAAATGTAGGCCATGTCAGTCTAGGCATGTCAGTTTTTGAATCACTAGGCCATGTCAGTTTTTTAACTAGGCCATGGTAGTTTTTTAACTAGGCCATGTAGTTTTTGAACTAGGTCATGTCAGTTTTTGAATTGGTAGGCTAGGCCATGTCAGTTACTCGGCTAGGCCATGCCAGTATTTGAACCAGGCCATGGTAGTAGGCCCTGTCAGGTTTCGATCAGCTAGCCATGTTAGTTTTGAAGACCTGTCAATCAGTTTTTCCCCGTACTGACTGAAATCTTTTTATTTCCAGGTGATGCCGGTATTAAAGATCCTGTACCACGCCCAGGAGAAGAACTCTCATCACATCTACATGGCATTGATTATCATCCTCATTCTGAGCGAGGATGACGTGTTTGATAAGGGCATTCATGAAACGGTGAGTGGAGGCTGGACGCAGTGGGACCTCTCTATTAAGGACACCACTGGGATTAAGAGATAGTGTCTGCAATCGGGCCTATGTTCCTGACTGTTTACTTGTGATATTTCTATATTTCAGGTGCTGAAGAACGTCCTTTGGTTCAAAGAGCGTCAGATCTCAGAAATCACCCTGGGTGGTCTACTAGTCCTCGTCGTAATCCGTACGATACAGTATAACATGACACGGATGAGAGATAAATATCTTCACACAAATTGTCTCGCAGCGTTGGCCAATATGTCTGCCCAGTTCAGTTCCCTCCATCCGTATGTGACGCAGCGTATAGTCAAGTAAGTGACCCCTGGTGGAGGCAGTTGTTAAAAAGGGGCTGGTCATTTTCGTCACTTGAGGAATCTGAGTTATGATCCTTGGGGAAAACGAAAAAAGCTATGAACTTGCAAATTGCAGGGATTATTTGTTGTGCTGTACAGAATAATCGCTGCGGTTTGCAGCTTCATAGCTTTCTCCATTTTCTCAAGGATCACAACTCAGATTCCTCAATGACGAAAATGAACAGCCCCTTTGAAAGTTTTAGGGGAGCAGTGGCATAGGGGTAGTGCAACAGTCTCATGACCAAGAGGTCTGGGGTTTGATTCCCGGCCAAGTCACCACTTTGTACTCTCAATTGGTGTGAAAGGATCAAATGATGCACTGAATAAGCTGCTCCTTCAGTTCCCTAATAGAAATCTGAAAAAATCAGAAAAGTGAAAATGACCCTGAGAAGTTAGAGAAAGCCTGTCACATAGGTATTCATTGGAAAGTACTCAATGAGAGCTTTCCAATGAATACCTGTTTGTTAGGGTTTAGGTACCTCTAGCCTTTTGTACCTGTCTTTCAAATTTGACACATTCTACCTCGGCAGTGACGGTATTAACACCACCCCTTTCCTCATTCCAGTTTGTTTGCCCAGCTCTGTAAGAAGCATTCACGTCTCGTGGACCAGATACGGAATGCAGCCGCTGAGTTCAACAAGAACCAAGAATCGGGATCGGAAACAGACTATGATCAAGATATGGTGTGTTTTAAATTATCTGCAATAAAGAAAGCTTGTCTGGCACTGTCGTTTTACTTCCCTTGTCAGCCACAAACTTTGTTTTGCATCCCTGCCCTCACCATTTTTGCTCACTCTCTCGACCTTTGCGACGTTTTCTTGTTGTCATAATATGAGAGGAGGAGAAAGGGTAAAGGCCTAGCTAAGTGACTGAGCGTCAGTTAGTCATCGGGTGATATAGGCCTAGCTTATGTCAAAAATAGATAAGATGCCTAGCTTATGTCCGTAACTCCATCGAATGATATAGGCCTAGCATGTCATCCATTGGTCCATCAAGTGATATAGGCCAAGTTGTAACTGTGACTGAGCATAACATTCGTCCAGACCACTGTGTACTGTAAAAAGGAAGAGTATCCTTGCAGTGGAATCTTGGGTTAGTGCCAACAGTAACATTCCACAATTTTAAACTTATAGCTCATGAAACAAATAAATAACTCTCAACAAGTGAGTGGGAATTCTTAATTGAAAATCAATACTAACCTCTTTGATCTAAAGACGCTGGCTATTCTGTGCAGCTTGTAACAGCCGCCTTTGAACTCCGAGGCACCACGTAACAAATGTGCTTTTTCTGTTTGCTCATTTTGCTCAAGGTTTACTCTAAAAGGAGTCTATATTTTTTAAAAGATTCAGTGCTGTTTCAAGATTGGTAATTTACTTAATTCAGTTTGAGTTCTTTAATTAGGTAATTAACCGCTAATTACCTGCTCATTAATTAGGTCTCACAGTGTTCTGAAGACTCTGTTCTGTCGTCATACACATATGACGACTTCGTAAGTCTACTCTGATTGTGGGGGTGTACAGGACGTCTCGGAAGGAATACCCGCTAAGGACTTGTTTTGACTCGCATCTCAAATAACGTTGGCATTCAATAACATACTGACAAACAGAAAGTTTCCTTTAAACCTGTTCTGTCACAGTGATGGTGAGACGGCAGGTTTTCTCCCGGCTCTGGGGTTTCCTCCTGCTCTACATAAAGTATTCCTATAAGTTGGTTATTCCTACGAGACGCCCTGTGTGTTTTTTTTTGTTATCGTGTTCCTATTCGGTGAGCGGTCGCTTAAATCTTCATCGTTTTTTCAAATCAGGATGACATGACTTCGGCTTTATCAGCCTTTAACTATGTTACTCAGCCTGACTATGCTGTAAGTTAGTTTTGCTCTCAGATTCTCTCTCCTGGTGTCGGGGGGGGGGGGGGNTTCTAACGGAATTTGAAAAGCTAAAAAGTTAAAAAGGTCTCTATAACTCCAGTCAACAGCCAATTTAAGCCAGTTTCTAAGGTGATATGACCAAAAGAGACCATGGCAAAGGGTCTGGGGTACTAAAAACCTAAAAAAAAAATTTTTTTTTTTTAGGGGCATGGCGCCCTAGGGGGTTAAAAAAGGGCACAATGGCGCCCCCTTTAGGCGGCATGGCGCGGCGCCACTCTAAAATGGCCTAGATATAACACTGTGTTATAGTTTTCTGGGACCCTCCCTGGCGCTTGGTTGTTGCTTCAGACCCTTAAGGTGCTCCTCCACTTGACACTTTTCTCGCAGAAGTTGGCTCACAATGGGCAATTCACCATTATTTGTTCCTCACGGCTTACGCTGGGACCAATGACAGAAACAACTGATCGCAGTTGAGTTGCCCATAGAGAGCCAACTTCTGTGAAAAAACTGTCAAGTGGAGCAGCGCCTTTAGGTAGTGGGTTGAAAAGTTTGGGAAAGTAGTGTATGAGGTGATGAAGGTTGATTTTAAAGGTGTTTTAATACAAATGACTTGATGTCATCCCTGCTTTCTTTATTCATGAAATCTTGCCGTGTTGTCCTCCCGCTTTGATTCTCATGTGAGTTGCCACTTTGTTCTCTCAACTGGTCTGAAAGGATCAAGTGATGCACTGAATGAGCTGCTCCTTGAGTTCACCAGAAAGGTTTCTAGAGAGACTTGGGTAATAATGTGAAGTGCTTTGAAACTGTATAACCACAAAAAACGCTTCATAAGTATGATATGATAAATATCTGAGGAGGCTCGATAGCCAAGTGGTTATCACATCCGCTCAGCAAGTGGCAGGTCCCGGGTTCGAATCCAGCTTGGGCCATATGGGATCAATCATCCCTGGCTCTTCACGTCTGTTGCATGGGACAGTAAGCCGTGGTGCCATGTACCTTGTGCCTTTGTAAGGGCAAGTAAAAGACCCCATCCAAGTGAGGAACATGAGTAGCTTGAGATGGCCTCCTCCGTACTTACTGGTACCTGGGACAATATTATGATGCTGTGGCTTCAGCCCTGACGGAAAAATCTAATCTACATTTACAACCGTCTGAAGACCTTCTCATCTGAACTCTGTTCTTTTACTTTCAGGTCCAAGATTTGTCCGTGTTAGAAGAAGTCATCCGAATGGTTCTAGAAATCATCAACTCCTGCCTGACTCATTCATTACATCACAATCCCAACTTAATCTACACTCTTCTCTATAAAAAAGACCTCTTCATGCATTTTAAAACACATCCAACCTTCCAGGACATCATACAGAATATAGATACGGTAAGTGTGGCTGAATCTTGGGCGGATCCAAGATTTGGAAAGAGGGGGCGCGCTGTGCTGGGAACATTGAAATTTTACGGTCAATTTTACAGATTTGTTGCGTAAAAGGGGAGGCGAGCACCCGGCGCGCCCCCTTTGGACCCGCGCCTGGGCGGGCAGTTTCACGTGCTGCATCTTGATTCTTGTTGTAATGCCTGTAACTTTCACGTCAGAATATAGATACGGTAGGTGCAGCTGAATCTGGGGGGTCAATTTCACGTGCTGCCATCTTGATTCTTGTTATAATGCCTGTAACTTTCACGTCTGTATGCTGTAAAGTGTTCTTTCTTTCTTTCGTCAGGTTCTGGCCTACTTTACAACAAAAATTGAAGAACAAGAGAAGAATCTATCAGTTGAACAAGTCAAGGAAGTAATCGATAACGGCATACGACAGTTTAGGAAAGATCGACTGAAGAAATTCCCCGAGTTGAAGTTCAAATACGTCGAGGAGGATTCCCCGGAGGAGTTCTTCATTCCTTATGTCTGGTCTCTTGTTTATCATTCGTCAAATCTCTATTTCAATTCTGATCGCATTCAGCTGTTTACATTAGCAACGTAAAACTCCGTTGTCATGGCAACTGGGATTTCCATAGCAACATATTTTTAAATGACCTAAGTTTTGTCTAGTGATTGAACTTTTCCTCGGAGGAAGATAGTTAATTAATGCTTGAGTTTTGGCTGTTTGTGATGGAGTAGTGAACAGTGGTTACGAATACCTTGTAACCGTGGTAACATGGTTTCCATAGCAACCAGTTTCCGCACATGGTAATTTGCCTTTAAAAAGGGTCAAGTTTTAAGAATACTTTATGTGTAATCTAAGTGTAATTAGTCCAGTAATCAAGGTTAATCAGGGGTCGTGGCTAAACAAGCCAAGGGTTGTAGGTGGGAAGTTGGAGAGTGGGTTTGAGACTCGAGCTGACACCAGCAGTTCACACTGTCTCAGCCCAATAGACGATATCAGTCCAAAAGAGCGCAGCACCTGACGGTAACTACAGCGTCACGACGTCCCGTACTCATTCCACGACATCTTGACTTGAGACGACGTCATGATCGCTGAAACAAGTGGAGGTTTTTTGAGTGACGTCACCGCGTTCAGAATGGGGGACGGGACGTCGTGACGCTGTAGGCCTAGCAAGTTACCGTCAGGTGCTGCGCTCTATTGGAGTGATAGAGTCTATTGTCATGTTTTGGAATTAATTCCTTAGCCGCTTAATATGCTAATGATCTAAAAAACACGTTCTGTCTCATCAGCTCTCAGTATCAGTCACAATGATTATAATTTCTTGGGTACGAAAGATGTTCTCATTGTGAGTCAAAAATTGGATTGAAGGGGGCTAGGCCCTTGGTGCCATCTTTTCATATCACTGAGTAACATAAGCGTTGACGTCACGTCATGACGTTCTTTCCACTGTGCAACATGGCCGGTCATCATTCCTGGGGTGGCTGAGGTTGAAAAAACTCAGCGTACATGGAGACAACTTTCATCAGAAGCAATGATTGTTGTTTTCACTTTACCGGTAGTTACAGGTGATTGTCAGCTCGATATCCCCNATGGAAGAGCTCAAATGTGTACTTGATATTACAGTGCTGTGCTGAGTATGGCTATTCCTTCTTTCAACCATACACCCACTGGTTCTCGCTGGGGATACTTTGGCGGTGTGTGTATATCACTTACTGAACTTTGGCTTTTCTCAGAAGTGGATCCAGCATTTGGGAAAGGGGTGCCCTGTGCTAGAAACATTGAAATCTGTGGTGTATTTCAATGATTTGCTCCAAATTTCAGAACTTCAGGTTCGATTTTACAGATTTGTTGGCCGAAAGGGGAGGCGCGCGCCCATCTTGATCCGCGCCTGTTTCTAAATCATGGGTCGTATTCGGTTGCCAGTTTAGCCGTCAGTTGCAGCAGTCGAAACATTGACGTTTCCCAATGATTTCTATGATATTTTGGAATAATTGTAGGCCCAGTTAAAACGCTGCTTCAGTACTCATGTTTATGTTGACATTCTCCTGCTGGTATACTGAATACTGAGTTTATTGCACTCTAACCACTACAATATTGTGGTACATACCGGGTAGAGGAAATGGTGAGAGCTCTGGTTTGGTTACACTGGTCATCAAAAGATGGCGTGGTTGTGCTTTGTATGGGCATGAAAGGGATCCAGGAACTACAAGGTAGAACTTGCATTTTCTTGCAGTTCTGACCCCAAAACTGTCTTTTATCTGCAGAGTAGTTGTACGAGCCAACTTTCAGATTCACTTTCAAGTTCATCAAAACATTGGCCCCCAAATTTTTGCTTCTGCGGTCCGTGAACACTGCACTTGAAACTGCTGTACCAGCAGTCAATAAAGTTGCCATTTGAGGTAAATGAGGTGTTCTGCCTTCTGCTTTGAGCAAGACTACCATTCTTAATGCATCATTTGCTGTACATATTTCTGATGATGTACATAGTCTCGCCCATTCTGTATATAACTGCCAGTGTGCTTGTTAAGGTGAATAAATCCAAAGGGATTGAATACAAGTGATATGGTTATGTTCCTCTTTTGACTCTTGTACCGTAACTGCTCGGTGTTTATTTTGTACTGCTCGGTGTTTATTTTTGACTATGTCATACCGGTACTTTGAAAGCTGTTTATTAAACCTCACTGATTCTGTCACAACTTTTTATCCTGACAGGTTGACACTGTGATCGAATATGTCAAAACAGAGCTTTTTTCGTGTCGCGTCATGACGCACTGCAACACAGACGAAACGTCGGAATATGGTACAATCGTTCAGACATGTCAGAGTGCCTCCCGGTCACGTTAGTTCTCCAGGTTCCTCATTGCTCTTTCTAACTGAGAGGTGTCTTAATGAAAGAAATGATCAATTTGGGTCGTAACTTTGGTGACCTTGATCTGAGTGAGAGGTGACCTCTAGACCAAGGTCGGATGTAACAGTCCCTATGATCGAGATGAGTCTGCTACAACCAGTTCCACTGTTGTGAATTCTTGTGAATACTTGGGAAGAGGAAGTGAAGACAAGTTTTTTTTCTACAAAATGCCGCTGTATTATATACTTATTGAACAAAAAACAATGTGTACTCACTGAGTAACTACCGGTAATAGTTAATTAACATGGGTTCATAACAACATGAGATAGTCAAAATTCTGGCAGGAAAATTTGTGCAAAGGACATGCCATAAGTACACACGGACTTCACTGACAACACTAAGATTATACTCACAACACAAGGACAATACTGTGGAAACTTATAAACCAAATTTTTACTTCCTTAACACTTTCTGCTCCACTCATTCAGTTATTATTTTAAAACCCAACAAGCATTCTAGAAGTATATCACTATTTTTAAAGCACCTGCTAGAATTTTGACTTCCTGAAGTTGAAATATGACAAAAGTATAACAATTTTGGTCCAAAATATGGAAATAAAAATAATGACACACTGATGAAGAAGAGGTTTTTCCTCTGCAAGATTTGAATGGAAAAAATGTTTTAAATTCACCTCTCGTTGAGGGTTTTATGTTTTATCTGGAACAAAAATTAACGTGCTACTCCTGAGAAATAAAAGACAATAAATTACAGACTTAGTACATGTAATATAATTACAAATATGCAGGGTCCACATTCATAGACATACTTACCGGTAAGTCAAAGTGTGATACTTATCTTTTGTGTTGAACAAAGGGTAAGTGTCACACTTAGACTTAAGTAGTTTTATGAATATGGGCCCAGATGTGAGAAATACTTAGGGAGTTCACTATTGACGTCAAAATGCCACAGAGCTCACTAGATTTCAGTGGAAAAACAGACTACCGTAACTCAAGCTAAGCTGTTCTATTCACAAGTTCTAACTGTATTAGCAGAATCTAGATTTCTTAAGCCTGGTTACACAGAAAAAGATCATATGTGTCGTGTAATAAGTTATTACTGCAAAATACTGGAGGAAAATAAGTTACATCATCACAACCAAATCAAAAACTTGCCATGAAAAGTTACTATCATGTTAAGTTAAATATTGTAGAATCTAACTGGTCCTAAATTCTAGTATGACTGAGATCATAGGTGTAGAGTACAATGGAAGTGACTGGACAATTGGTTTGATCACAGAGACTAGTTCCTGATCGCACCACTAGGTGGTGTGATCGAGAACCAGTCAAGTTTGATCACAGACTGTCAATCTCGTCCACAAGAGACAAAACATACACAGGTCACTATTGTCCCTGTACAAGTGCAACAATCGTGGGACGAGGTTTACAATCACCCATTACCTCAGTTCAATTCAAATGTCTGCCACCAGGGGGCAGTGAAATGATGATTTGACTTGAAATATGGCAGATTCAATAGCACTAGCGCCATCTTGTCAAGATGACTTTGTTTTTTAACTCCAGGATCATGAAGGAAGTGGTTGATAGACTGAATTCTTTGCGATTTCTTCCTCGATGACGTGACTCATGACTTGACAGTGAAATTGATATGTATACAACAAACAACGCCACCTATAGTCCAATTCTTAAATTACAATACAACCCGCCGTGTTTGACTTTGATATAATACAACGTCCTGAAAACTGCCCAAGGGAGGGAGTCCGTCACTTTTTACAGTCAAGAATAGAAATATATCCGATATGAGATGGTGTATTTACAGATGTGAGCACCAGTGGCGCTACCTTTTGGTAGATAGAGCAACCAATAGGGGGAGACACTGCTGCTTTTTGAATAAATAATCGATGAGGACTTAGGAATTATCACGTCTCAGCTTGAATTGAAAATGCTTCTTCACTTCTTGACAACCAAAGGTATGCCTCCTAGTGTCCATATAAGGAACTATATGCTGTTTTTGTGCTTGGAGCGCCACCTATGATCAGAATAAGTTCCTTGTCCTTGACTATCTCTGTATATTCCGAAATCTTGTCGCATCAATGATTAGTGGATATAGATGGCAGCGATGCAGCCCTCGCTGGGGGCAGCACCTGTCAGTCTATTAATAGGCGTCATCTCCAGTGGATCTTGGCCCCCGGATGGGAAAATCCTAGCACACGACTCGACCACACAGAGTACAAAAAATAAATCTGAATTTGAATATTTCCTAAGCAGAGTCCGAGTTAATATTTGTAACTTCCGATCTCTTTTCGTAATTGCTCCAATTCTGGGATTTTTTCGTATTTCTGGTTTATCGTGACGAGTTTCGACGGTCTTTCTGGATGACTTCTCTCCCACGGAGGGATCTGGTTATTCTTGTTGATGCTGAAAGACGAAAAATTCCGTCAATTTTCAGATTTTGTTTCAGAGATATCTTTTCGTTTCAGAGGTGGCTAAAAAAACAGGAACAGCATAATATGACCAAGCAATCTCTCTGGAGCGTGTTAAAACAGAGCTGTGAGCTGTGAGTTCCAGCTTGGCTAAAGTTTATATTGGCTCTTCAGAAAATATCAGGCGATGTGTGTTAAGCCTGGCGCACACGAGAGCTTCCTGCTTACGGAAAAGTTCATTCGTGGCACTTGCCTTAAGGAGGAAGCGGTGCGGTGCGATTCACGACTGATTTTCGTCATTCGAGGCGCTGCAGCCAATATCAAACCAGTTTGATATTTTTCGCCACGCCTGCACGAAGCTTCGAATCGCACCGCACACGGGAGCTTCCTCCTTAAGGCAAGTGCCACGAATGAACTTTTCCGTAAGCAGGAAGCTCTCGTGTGCGCCAGGCTTTATGTAGGAGGAAACCAGACAGGCATGTTCAGTTCTATCCTCGCCTGACTCTACGACTATGGCCCAGCTTTCTTATTGAATCTTGCCTCAACGACTAAACTGTACAAGATGTCGTGGCTCCAAGCTTTCTCTTTGCTGTGCATTTCTCACGGGCCGATCTGATCAGGACAAGTTGTCTTTTGGGGGATTTGTCTACTTACATCACATCATTCTTACACGTCGCAGCGTACACGCTGAAAGAGGCGACGCCAACGCACGCTGATCCAATGATGACACCCAGGGGTACTAACTGGAAAATAGAAATTGAGGAGGGTGAGGAATCATGACTAGAATATGACGAGGAAAAACAAAACTTCTCCAGGCAATTGCTACTTTAAATTAAAGCGGACTATTCGCTCTGAGTCAAAGATTCCACAGAACAGTTTCCAGAGCGACGGCCGCAGTGCATTTGTCAGTTGTTACGAATAAAACGTGTTGTTTGATTATTTTTGGTTTGCTTTGGACAGATGCAAACAATCCGCTTTATAATGTGAGAAAGGCAAACAATAGTTTTTTGGCCAATATGTTTTTGGAATACTTTATGAAATGTGAAAAATGGCCAATATATAGGTCAATTTTCATGCGCCATACATATCACTTTTTACAAGTGGCAACACATTTCAACTATTTTTAGAAGCAATGAAAAAAGTTTGCTTACAACCAACAGTTACCAAGTCTGAAAATAGCCTCATGGACATGTTTCACATTGTGCGTTATTGAATTTCCTTCAGTTGTAAACATGTCGGATATTTTATGGCCAATATTTCGCACATAAATTATCCCGATGTTTGGATGTAAACATTATTGGGAGAGATAGGCTGGCAATTGGGATGTTGGCCATTTGATGTAGCAGGAGCAGGCACGGAATGTAATCATGGAGCTGCTGCTTGTGGGGCGCCATTCGTTCAGTGGTGGTAAATATAAACAGTAGCAGAGGCGTCCAGCGTTTGTGTTTCGGCAGGCAGCGCAGTTGGAATGAGGAAGTGCGCAATAATATCACAATCTATTTTTAGCTCCTGGTCCCATTTAGTCCCAGGCATGCACAAACCAACCAAGTTTGAAATCTCCCCCCCCCCCACATACACATGCATGACACGCCTCATAATCATATGACCCATTTTTTCATCGTTATTTTTAGGTCAAACGTGACGATAAAACCTATATTTGAATTAGTATTTGGGTCAATTTGGTCATAAATTTCTTGCAGACCTTTTGAGAAGAAAATTTATGGATTTTCTGATAAAAATTATGGAATACGCTCCAGATAACAAACAGTCATATCATGTGTGGGAAGGTTTAGTGGCAGATGGTGAATTTAATAGACTGAATCCGACATGGACGGTTGATCGAAGACATGGATGATTTATTTTACTTCATAAAAGTCCTGTTATTTTAATGTGCTGTAACTGAATCAGCTTTCATACAGTGATAGCCTGATTTTTAATGAACGTAATTAAATCAAACCAGGTAATCGCCTAATCACAACTTTCCAAAAATTTAGTCCCGTTGTCCATTGTACTCTATGGTTCAATGCCAAAGATCCAGTTGTGAGTAATCACAATTTGTCTCTGGACAAGGTCAAGGTCAAAGGGGCCTGGGGGTACCTATATACCTAGTACTTTGACCTGGACAGTTTCCACAATCACATGAAATGTAGGGCCTGATTTCTTTCTTTGACCTGCTGAAGCCTGGACTTTTTAGACTTTTACTCTACTTTTTCAGAGAAGAAATGGTAGGCCTGTGTAGATAGATGACGATTGTTTAGAGTGGAAACCATGTCTGAAAGGGAAAGGGTTACAATGTATTTCATTACTTACCTCCCAGTATTTTCTGAATGCCCCCAGACCGAATCCAAAGGTCCTCATCCGAGCCAGTTTATTTCCAACAATGTCTTTTGACATTTTGTTCTCTTTGTTTAGTTCTTGATCTGAAAGATAAGAATATGGAAGAAAATTGATAAATTTAACATCAAAATCCCTCTTTTGTCTTATAAATCCTTTTTTGTTTAAGAAAAGAACATTCTGATTTCACTCCATCTTTTCTCTTAGAAATCCCAGTGTTTGTCCTTGGAGAGGTTATTCCTCCAAGGTTTGTCTTAGAAATTCCTCTTTTGAAGGCCTGGGGCTGGTTGCACAAAAGTTGAAAAGATAAAAGTCTGTTAATTAATTAACTTTCCTGTTAAAATCCCTAACTTGTTTTTAACTTACAAAACTAACATTTTGGGATAAGTTAACACCAAGATAAACTAACAGTGATTTTTAACTTTTGTGCAACCGGTCCCTGGACTTAAGATAAGAGGAGTATTTGCTTAAAATACTCCTTGAAATCTCAAATACCGGTACTCATCCATTCCAGAACTGAAAGGGTGAAATACGCCTTGAGATTCATCAGGTTTGCAATACTTTACTAATGGAATACTCCTTTGAAGAAAATACTCTTCAAATTCTAAAGAAAAGAGTAAGATACTCTGTTTGCCCTCCAAAATGATCTAAAGCCCTGCTTTTGTCCAGAAAGGATAAAAAATTCCACCTCATAGAAATTAGGAAAACACAATTAAAGGAGCACATGAGTCAAATCCCATAAACTTCCATGAAGAAACCACGAAACCTACCAAATACTATGATAACGTATCCTACACGTGTTTTGTGTTCGGCGCGAAAATCTTTCTGTCAGCAGACGTGCCAATCCCCAGTAATAAACCAAAGAGCGTCCGTGATACTCGGCACGTAGACCACGACACGCTCCACGCAGCGACCAGAAATCCAACGCATTTGAACTTCCTCGCGCATGCGGAGTTGTCGATTCTGATGCCCTGTTTGGAGTGTGCGGCCTGGTTCGGATGACGTCATTCATGGCATAGCCAATGGGTGACGGGCATCCGGGATTCCCCGCATATGTCACTTATTGATTTTACAAGAAATGTATTTGGCTTGCCACTTGAAGGCTATTTTTAGGAACGCCAACGCAGATGGTGATTGTGAGGTCAAAGAATGAATGAAATAAATAGTTTCCGATTGCTATATTTGGTCAATGAAACCGGTTACTGCTAGATTCAAAACATCCAGGAAAGGTGACAATGAAAAGAAATGAAATTGAATGAAAGTGACATGGGTTTTAGGCCCTATCATGCTATTCAGTTTCAAAATAAGTGGTCTAATAATAAGGCCTAAAAATCTACTCAGTGACCATTGATGACAGGAGGTAGGCCTGGTGTAAAATAGGCCTAAATGTTTGAATGGTGAACAGGGCGGGTCCTTGGGTCCTTTCTTTTCGCTGTACTCAGTTGGCCTACTGCTGCTCACCTCTGCTCTGAGGCTCTGAAAACAGGCATGCCCCCCCCCCCCNATCATTTCTTGGAGTCAGTTGCGCGGCTACAGAGTTGTCGCCATTGCGAAGTTGCGTTTGGGATTGTTGAAAGGGCGACTTTCCTGCCGTTAGAGGCCACCACCAGTTAGCGGTCCCAGAACATCATGACGTCACAGAGAAGTGCACGCCACGACGTCTGTGACGTCAAAACTTGTGACGTTCTAGGACCGCAAAAAGGCGACCTCTAACGGCAGGAAAGACTGCTATTGTGAGCACTGAAAGATGGACAGTGACAGTCTGCCGCCGTAGGACCTTTCATTTGCCACAGCTCCTCCGAAATCACCACCATTCTTATCTCTAACATCATATACGTATGGGCTATAAATGATCACATCGTCTATGGCAAGATTTGGGACAAGTATCTTTACATTTTGATTCACCCTTGAAGAGCTGTAGATTTCTCAGACATGTTGTATGTTATGTCAAAACAGGGGAATTACGCCGCCACCTCAAGTGGGATCGTCGGTCGGGGCTTGACACCTTTTCCTGTTGGCCAGGTCAGCGTTTGTTATTGTCATTTCAACAATTTATACTGTAAGTACTCTATCAACGTTAGAGAGGTTCAGGTACGCTCCAGTAAAAGACAACGAAACGTCGTCCTCTCGATGAATTACGTCACGCCAGATGACGGCAAATGTTGGTGACAGACAACAAGTTTTGATGACGTAGACCGCAAAGAGGGATCAACATCTTCTCGTAAAGTCGTTCTTGAGGAGAATCTAAACCTTCCTAATGTCGCCTCCGCTAAGCCGTCACGTCTGTCTGCCCCTCTGACCCGTGTAGTGGTTTTTACGTCCATATCTTTTGATTATTATTACATTTTTTGCAGCATTCGCTGGCTTTCTCTTCATATCCGTCATAAATTGTCTGTCCTCCGGGGAGGGATTTAGGTTATCATCATGGACTAATAGCTTCTATCGAAGATCAATATTAACAGCAGTGGATGGAGCGGGTCAAACGGGTTGCTCCAGGGAGTGTACCAAAGACGCAGAAGTCAGAAACGACTCGCTTAATACTATAGCATAGTCCGCCGGAAAAAATTAAAGGCCAACGTCACGTTTATTGCAGTCCTAGGCTGAGCTTTTTTAGCGTGGGGCATTTCGCACTCAGTGGGGGAACTGCACTTTTTTGCCATTTTTCGGCCAAAATCTGCAAAAAAAACCCACGTTTTTCGGTGACGTTTGCGGGCAATGGGGACGAGGTGGCGCTGGCCAGAATGACGATGATGACGTCAGACAATTTGAACGAACGTTTCCGCTTTACCTGTTTACATTATTATGGCTATATTTATAGACAAAAACAAAATTTATGGTGACTTTTCAAGGGCGAACACGAAGTATCAATGTTAACACAGCGATTTAGGCCTAGCAATTCATCTTTATGTCAGAACTCAATCACGGTATTGGCAACGCTCCCAGATGGAACGTTGGTAAATAGAGAGAGATGCTATGACCGTGACGGATCTAAAAAAAAATGTCGTTATTTCTGCGCTATTTCGTTTCTTTACTGTCATCATTAACCGGTAAACAAGACGTGATTAGACAGCAGACGTGATACCCTCTGGCAGAGCGATATTTACTGTTGTTGTTTACACTCCCTAAATAAACAGGTAGGCCTTCATCTGATGAATGGCGTACTCAACAACGTTTCTTCTCCAATCAATTAGCAAAGGTACGAGATCGGCTGACGTATCTCTTCGGTTCATCAGATATGCGACGACCTTGAACCCGGGGGTCAAGGACACTAAAAAAAAGTAAATTCCCCGTCGGTTAATTATGAGAAACCTGCAGGTACGCGCAATAGGCAAAACCTCCTTTGCGCAATATGTAGCCTGCTTTGCTTTCCGCACCCGGAAGCGGGTTTCCGGCCAGGGGAAACCTTCTTGGTTCAACGCGGTTGCCGCAGAGAAGCAAATACTTAACGACAATCACAACGGATGCCTTGACCGCCCCCTGGTGGGTTGAGACTAAAATCGGACACATAGGACGGGCGGGCAAGTAAATAGCGAGTTTTCGCAAAGCCCCCGAAACGCCAACGCGAACGCCAATCCATTGTTCGACGCCACGAAGAGAGTACCGCACAAAAGGGGCGTTGGCTTTCGGGGGCTTTGCGAAAACTCGCTATTTACGCGTTTAGCCCGGAGTAGAGAATGTTCAAACGCCTTTGAATTCAGCAACATCAATCTTTTGCTTCCCCTGACAATACTTTTTAGGGTACAATCTTTCACGCCTCACACCAGCTAATCCATCTGATCCGCCCAAAGTGAATGAGTCGATTTGAGAGGCACGCGCTGGGACCGTCACACTCAATCAATGAATCTGGCAGCAGACGACTTCAGGGAAGCAATCATCGCCTGATTGCAGTCTCCTTGTCAGCTTTTCATCTCAAGGGATTGATTTACCGTTTTTACTATTTATAGAACATTATATTGTTTGATGTATTTACCTGCACCCTCATCATCTCAATCAATCATTTACCAGTGCAATTTCCCAAATATCAAACCTCGTCCCTAAGGGATAATTAGATGACACGATGTGAATACAATCGGAGCTACTAAAGTACAACATGGCGGCAAACGTTACCCTCGCCTCGCGAGAAGAAACTCTGTTTGTGGTCAAAAATGATGGCAATATGTTGATATGATGTTCCATTCACCAGAAATCAGGTAGCATTCTCAATTTTTGTCGTTTGCTTTGCCTGACGACTGCAAAAATCAGTGACGTCATTCATTCTGCGCGTTTCCTGCCTCCTCATTGGTTAAACCCCTGGATATTGGAGCAGACGTGACGGTGACATTTGGGCATAATGGTTGCCATGGTAACTGATGGATCGTTTTCCCAGATTCTACTGCACTTGGAGACCCACTGCTGCTGACAATAACAGAGCAACGGGAGATTTTGTTACTTGTTGAATCGCGGCAACAACCGACGAGTTATGGATAGTGCTGCCCCAAGCGGCGGCGATCAGCATAATTTACACCCGCTGAAGGGCAAATGAAGGGCGTCCCATTCGTCACGACATTTATTCGCTGGTGACATTCTTTGATGAAAGGACGTCCCGAGGATACGTCAATATCCCTGAACTAATTGGCTATTCCAATGACCTGTCATCACCCCCTGATTCTATCTGGTGTATGGTAGCCTATTTTGTGTCAATCTGCAATTCAAATTGTTGTCTTCTTCCTTACAATATCGTGCTGGAGTCGAGGAGGAGGTGTCGTCCGCCACGATCGATGTCAGCTCCATTCAGAGATCTGAGATTGAGAGCGGTTTCCGGTAGTGGTTTGCACTCCCGCCGCTGAGAAGACACCAGCCTTATTTAAAGCACGCGGACAGATTATACTAGTAACTGGAGTGTTCAGGTAATTTACCATGTTTAACACCACTATATAGAGTGTTCACTGTCGTCCGACTTTGTTCGACCTTTAAACCCGTCCGTCCTCCAACACAACATGGCTGGCTCTATTTTTATGGCACTCATGTCGGCCCAAGTTAACCCGCCTGTTATCAAATGAGATACAATATCGATCAGTTACAATCAGAAATATTGATCTGTTATGATTGATTGATCAGGCGGCCGGTTCGATCGGGACTTCGGTGAATTTCATTCCTAATTGATTGAACGTGGAATATTGGTCAGCAATTTTGGTCTGATCTAGACACTATCCAGGCAGACAAGCGCGGAAACACAGGCTTGCAGTTTGGTGCAGCAGGCAAACCACTTTTTATTTTGGTCGGACCACAGCCGTGAGATAGTGTGGAGGGAAAATTGCGCATTTCCTCCACATTCTTTGAAAAAAATTGTCGAAAGTTCTTCAAATTCGCGCCTACAGGTTTTATTTCAGTTGGAACGGTTCAGAGCGCGGCCCGCCTCTGATATTTGAGAGACACAAAGGTGTAGTGACAATACAATTCCCCCACGTTGGTACTTTTCACGATTTGCCAGACGGACTCAGACACCCACGAATTATCGATCCTGGTTTGTGAAAAGGCTTGAAACGCGCTCTGTATCACGAACGCCTGAATCAAGCACCATATCTTAAACCATGTGTGTTTATCACACATGAATCATCGCATATTTTCCATGAGAAATGTTTAATTTTTTATCTTGGTAATTTTTACCGCCAAATTGTCGACCGTTAGATGACAAAGGCAATATTTCTTTCCATTCGCACGTTGAGAATGCTTGAAAGTCACAAACAATAAAACAAGTCAACTGTCCGCGCTTTTTTGGAAGCAGTGCAGAATCTCTTTTGTCAGTATCATGAGGAGACATCTTTGGGACTGCCGCGCTGTCCTTATATTGAGAGGTGTCCGCTCAATACAGAGTTCGAATGAACAAAGGGGAATGAATCATTCAACGTTGCTGTCCTGTTAGCAGAGGTGTCCGCCTAACAGAGGTGTGCGAAGGGAGGTTATACTACTCTGAGTCGGACGCCTTCGGACAAGGCGTCTCGTTGAAAAAAAGGCGGTAGCGCCTAGGCCCCTTCAAATAAACCTCGTCACTAGGCCCAGGCCTAATAATTAAATAGGCCTATAAATGGGCGGGGGGGGGAGCGGACAAATTTTGACAGGATACCCTGCCATGCCAATACTAGACCGCAAGAATGCACATTAGGCTTACCGTACAAAAAAATGCCGCAGTTTCACCTGAAAACTCTGTTCAGGACACCGCAAGGTCATTGAGGACAGTGAAATGCCGGTTAGCGTATGTGAAATACCGGGGAAGACAACAAAATCGGTTGCGTGGCAACTGATAAGGATTTCAAAATCCGGGAAATTATCAAAAGGGGTTTGTACTCACCAGGATTTGGAAAACGGATCTTTGAGGGTCCAGTCAGGACAGGACGAAATGAGAGAGAAAATGGGAATGTCTGATCTGGTCTGCGTTGCGCGCGTCGCCGGCAGATGTCTTTGATCCTCGATAGCCACGCCCCCTCATAAATTCCCATATCGCACGCAACCTATTTTAGTCATCAAACCTCGCCTACAGTTGGACCGTAAAATTTGATAATTCACATCAAAATCAGCTCAGTTTATTGCTTTCAGGATAAGATAAATGCAAACATCGCAGGAAATTCAGTGTGCTCCAATTTTTGACCGTTTTTAGGCACAAATGGCCCTATTTCTTGCCGCGAGGTCATATTTTACCAAAAGTGTCGACCTTTGCACCTGGAAGCGCGGTTCACCTATTTCCTAGCAGTGATCTATTTTTAGATCTGCTACCTGTCTTCGGGCACGTACATTTTTTTCGACCGGAAATGCTAGTGAGTAACGGGTCCAGTCCGGGGTCCGACCGATCTGGAGGCAGTTACTAAGAGCAACGGAATCCGGAGGCGCAAAGTTTTTGACTGGCGGTTGATGAATTCTTAGAAAAACTTGCAAAATGCAACCGACAGGCCAATACGACCACGGACGTGTAACAGTGAAGATTGTCCCCTGGAAAAAGTACCGGTATCTTTTTCCATTCCATTTGGTCCAATGCCGGTGTAATGTTTTTCAATGCCCCCCGTATGCCAATGCCCCCAAACAAAAGATTGACGGAATAAGCGGCAACGTGACAATGAGGGAGGCACTGATCAACATGTCTTTCTGTATTTGAGTGTCCGCCCAACAATAAAGCGGACATTGCCGTACGGGGGGCATTCTCAGTCATTACACTTGACTGGACGAGAAGAAATGAAATAGGTAACACCGTCTTTTGAATCAACTTGGTTGGCGAGGGGCGGGAGGGCCTTCTTTTCACCCAAGCAGTTCTTTGCAATGTTTGTCTGCTGTTCGCAAGTGCTTCCGTCTATCTTATCATCCAAAAACTATGGGTTGGTGATTTCCCGCTCTTTTTGCGGTTGAGGCACGCGGTCGTGTTGTGCAGCCGATAGTGATTCGCACGATGATCATCTGGAAGTACTCT
This sequence comes from Notospermus geniculatus, assembly GCA_002633025.1. Taxonomy (NCBI): domain Eukaryota; kingdom Metazoa; phylum Nemertea; class Pilidiophora; order Heteronemertea; family Lineidae; genus Notospermus; species Notospermus geniculatus. The sequence continues at coordinate 66,984 of NMRB01002344.1, forward strand.
TCGATGGTACAAAACCATCTGCTAAACAATGCCAATGCCATAGGCCTACTTAGGCGAGGCTTTTTTGATAGTTCGGTTCGCGAGTACTCCGACATGTCAAACTCAGATTTGAAAAAAAAATAAAGTTTTTTTTTCATGCTTTTTTCCGACGCCGCCGACGAGATAAGGGAAATTCTTGGGAAAAAAATATTTTTTTTTCTTTTATTTTTTTCCGATCTCCGAATAAAACTGAAAAGATTTGAAATTTCTGCCTGGTTTTTCCTGCTCCTGATCCAGAATTTCCCTACTGCCCCCGCCAGTACTGTTGCCAATACGGCGGCACAGTTGTTTAGTGTCACCCACAAGTCTGGCCCCAAAAATGTGAAATTGCTGGTTAAAGCATATGATATTATAATGTAGCTGATTTGGCGGAGAGACACCTCTCCACAGAATGGAATGATTGGGCACTGTGCTGCCAACAACCAAGGTAAAAGTCCATCAACCACCACCACCGTACTGAACTCGAGGCATACACACCAACTAGTATACTAACGGAATTTGGGATACGATCATATGGTCGTCACGCATGAAACATGAATCCCAGACGACACTCCCTCCAACCACATGGCCATCCATCAATGATATCCTGGTGGCCGGGGCTGGGCCACCCTGTAGTATTTTGGGTCGAATTGTGGACCATGGACAAACACACTAAACAGACAACAAAAAACTTTTTTCTGGAAAAAAGTTTTTTTATCATTTGTTCCTCCGACCAAGGGGACAGGTGACAGAAGTTTCGATAATCTATAAAACGACCAAAAATAAAGTTTTTTCTTTATTTTTTTCCCGCCCTCCGACTTTGATTGGGAAGAGGGCAAACCCGAGAACCTAAAAATAAAAAAAGCCTCGCCTTAGGTACATTCGGGGGTTTATTGTTAGTTCTGGGTTGCATTTGCATCCAGCTGTAGGCCTACGTTACATTTGCAAGTGAAGAGTTAAGGCATTTGTCGATATTAAACCGGGATATTAAATTGATGAGTCGATACAGGCCTAATAAGCCGAGACATTATTTTGTTATTAGGCCTCGAGGCCTACTGTGAGATGTATTAAATGCACGGCAGGTGGCGTGGCGTCATATCAGGCAGAAGCGTCACAGCTGGTCAGTCGAGTCGAGTCCGTCCGTCGTCAGTGAGTGGTCGTCGAAATGTCTTCACAAGACTCAAAAAACTCGCAGGAATGTCCGCAACAGGCACCAAAATCGGATCCGATTTTCGACAGTGGTGAAGTTTGTAAGCCTGGCTGGAAGGATGCAGCAGCAGATTATGATGAGGCAGACGAACATTTGGAGATTTTAGGGAAACCTGTGATGGAAAGATGGGAAACTCCCTTCATGCACAAGTTGGCCGAAATCGCGGCGTCGAAAGGTGAGTCGGGTCCGGTCGAATTTACCAGATTATTCAAGCCTTTTGGCGAAATTTCCAACATTTCAGGACTCATTTTGATAGATTTTAGTGTTGATTATGCCTGGGAGCCATGACATCGTGGTAAATCGATTGCATTTCTGTGGATTTTGCCGAATTTGTGAACATTTTCCGGACAAAAGTTACCGACTTGGAAGGTGTGGCAACCTCGGCTCCATCCAGTTGACGCGGTCACGGCACGTGGTGGTGCGTCATGCTCAGCTGCCGGCGGCCGCAGCACGTAGCACTGAAAGGGAATTTTTTGGGGCCCACCACATACCGTACATGTTAGATAGTGGTTTCTTCAATCTGCGGCTCCACACTCAATGTTGGCTTCTGTACTAAGCTAGACAGGCCTACACTCACTCTGCAACTGTGGTTTGCAGCGCAGTGTCCAGTGTGAGTTACACTTACAGAGGAAACAAAACACGAGACGCCCCTGGCTAGGCCTTGACCTATCTTTTGAAGACATGATATGTGTCTCACATATAAAACGCGACACAAAGTGGTGCGATCATCAATCTAATCAAATGTTTAGATGTAAAATAAAAAAATTACACAATCAGTTTGTCCTACTTGTTAGTAGGCCTATGTGTCATATTTTCTATTATCAAGGTATGATTAACGTTTGATTTTCATACATTGACTTGTTGTCCTATATTGAGAAGATGAGTCTGCCCCACGCGGACAACATGTCTTAGATTTCACTGCTCCTCCTTCAGGTGGTAGGGTCCTAGAGCTCGGGTTTGGGATGGCCATATCGGCATCTAAAATCGAAGAATTTGACCTCGAGGAGCATGTGATTGTAGAGTGTAATGATGGGGTCTTCTCCCGTCTGAAAACTTGGGCGACGCAACAGAAAAACAAGGTCAGTCGTCAGGGGCAACAGCTCTGAACAAGAGACCACATTGTCGCAAGGATTGTCTATCCAGGGACCATAACCCCATAACAACGATCACTCAGCAGCTAAAAACGAGTGAGAGATTCTTCCACTACCTTTTGCTGAGACCTGTTTCTGTCACAAATACTATACTGTGTAGAATCATCTTCTGCAGCATCTCAAAATGTGGTGTTGTCCTTCACCATGTTCACTAAGCTCAGTGCAGGTTCTTTTCTTTTGAGTAGGTCACACCCCTGAAGGGCCTTTGGGAGGAGGTTGTACCGACTTTAGAAGATGGAACATTTGATGGTATGTTGTAGAAAAGCTGCCTGCAAGCTGTCACAGTTGCTCTCCACTCTGGAGACCAAGTCGCACTGTCACAGTAGGTGTCTTCACTGAAGACGAAATCTCAATGTCTCTGTCACAACCTTTGTCTCATCCATGCCGCATGGGACGACAAAATCCCACTGGGAGTGTGACAAATTGTGCCACGTCCAGAGACCAAATCTCAAATCACACTGTCACAATCAGTGTTCCCGCTGGAGACCAAATGCTACATCATTGACACAACTTCTGTCTTATACGAAAGACGAATGTCACAATGTGTCTCCACCAGAGAGCAAATCCTGAGTCAATTCCACAGGTCCATAGACTGTTACTTCCTCTTGCAGGTATCATGTACGATACGTACCCACTCAGTGAGGAAGAGTGGCATACCCATCAGTTCAACTTCATCAAGAATCACGCTTACCGTCTCCTGAAACCAGGGGGCGTCCTCACCTACTGTAACCTGACGTCCTGGGGAGACTTAATGAAGACAAGTTATACAGACATTCAGACCATGTTTGAGGTGAGGGGCTTTATTTCTAAATATTCATTAGCAGCAGGAGGAAACCAGAGTGCCCGGAGAAAAATCTGTGCTGTCAAAGAGAGTTGTCCTCCATCCCGTGAACCACAGGTTCAACTAGGGCGGGGGTCGCCCCCGAACCTCAGAGGAGACAGGTGCTGACGTTTCCACTGCACTTCTGAGGACTAAAGGCAATCAATAATAAGGTCAACAAAACAAATATGCCAATGGACTTTGCCTTTAAGTTTCAACTTCTATATTTTCTTCACAGGAAACTCAGATCAAGCATCTTGTGGAAGCAGGGTTCAAAGTTGAGAACATCTCCACAGAGAAGGTACCCATGGATCCTCCAAGTGATTGCAAATACTACAGTCATCCGTTCATGATTGCTCCAACAATCATCAAATCATAAAGGGGTACAATGTATAATACTTTTATTTTTGAATAAAAATAAGACGTCAAGACGGGGAGTTCTTTGAAAATAATGCGAGACTGAGGCAGCTGGTAATATCATAAATATATCATATGATACATTTATGGTAATATTTATGTTGGAGGAGGAGGAGGTGGTGGTGATGGTGGTGGTGGTGGGGGTGATGGTGCAGGGGTGGGAAGGTGGGGAGGGGGATTTGGATACCAAACATCGTTATCTAAGTTGGGACAGAGATACTAGTATGCGCAGAGCAGCTCTTTTCAGCACTGCGTACATTTTGAGACAGGGGCCGCCAATCAAGTGAGGCCTGATCAAAAATTTCCATGTAGTTGTGTTGACAATCATATCTAGTAATAAATCTTCAATTACTTTAGAAATGATTTATGTTTCTTTCTTTTTCTATGGCTATGCACCTTAATCCGTCATGGATCAATAGAAACGGACACTTTTACAGGGGGATTTCTTTACTGTTACACCGTCCTTGTCCTTGTCTTCATTTTCGTTTAGTTCCGCTCTCCGATGCAAGGGGTCGCAGGGCCGCCTCTTCCTTGAGCGTTATTTGAGTTAGTCTCGCGCAGCCAGCCGTTTCGTTCCGCAGTACTGCTACACAAACGTCTGGCCCAGAACGCCGTTATTCTTGTGATACAGTGCATTGTGGGTAATGCTGTAGCAGGTCACGTGACATAAGATGGCTGCTTCCATTGATGGATAAAATCTCACCTCACAACCCTCCAAAATGTCTGAATCTGGCAATGAATCGATCGG
>NMRB01002344.1:72449-101412 GCA_002633025.1 Notospermus geniculatus
GGCCGTGTTCGGAAAGCTTCCCCGAGGAAATTTCTTCCCCGAGCTTCGGGGAATGTGAGCATGCCCAGTGAAGGCGAATTTCCGAACGATATTTGCGCTTCCTCGGGGAAAGGTACTACTGTGGGTTGCAGGCGTGAAATATTCCACGTTTAGCCAATCAGCATGTCGGCTTGGACTGAAAACCGAAATGCATGCCGGGAGTTTCCCCAAGTGAGCGACTCGGCGAGTCGCTCACTTCGGCCAGGCTCGAGGAAGCCTTGGCAGCCTTCCAAATACCTTACCGAACGCTCTCCCGCTTCCCCGAGCCTCCCCGAGGAAGCTTTCCGAACACGCTACATGTGACTGCTACATTATTGTCATTCATTCATAGCGCGTCGATTCGGCCTGTCGCAACGTTCTGCGACCAGTAAAGCGAGATTTCACGAGATTTGGTCGAGTGGTGTCAGTCGCTCCGCGGGAAGCTACTCCAGCGCCGCGCGTGGCGACTGACTGAGTGAGTCTACAGAAAAAGTGGCGTTATGACCCAGACGCTTGTTCGATCCCCAGATTCGAAACAGCGGCTGGGTGACCGAGACTATATTTGAGTAAATTTGTCATAGTTAGTGGACAAAAATCAAAATCAAATGTAAAATCATACATAACAACAAAATGTATTTTCAGTCACAAACCAGACTCTGTGCAGGTCAACTAATTTAGTACGAATCGTTAATTTTACATGTCTGAGAATGAACGGGTGGATTCACCTAATTTGCATATCAGAATGTGAAATCATGAAACTGGTAATACTAATATCCCAAGATTCATGACGTAGAACTAATTTGCATATCAGAATGAGAAATCCTGAAATCAATCGATATCAATTTTATAGCCATTCGTAAATTAGTCGGTAATATCCGGAAAAATCCGATGACGTAGAAGTTACCTGGTTCCCGTTTACACCGCTATGGCTGGTGTACATTGTTGCGAAGCGTAACGAGGATAAAGGATCAGTCTAGGACGAGTGACGATCAGTGACATTTCTTCGCTGATTGGTCGACAGATTAGTCAGTCTTACGAAAGAAGACGACAACAACAAAATGGCCGCCTTGCTCAAGTAATGATATTTTGCATTGATTTACTTACGAATTTCTACGAAATTAGAGAGATTTTAATCTCCATCTCATGATCAATCAAAGGAATAAATAATAAATATATAAAAAAATATAGATTGGTTGTTATTTTGACCTTAGATTTGTAGAAATTAAGCCCCAATTTGGCCTGCTAGGCCTACCACTTACCAGTACCAGTCCCACCACCCACCACACACCAGCTAGCCTACTATACTAGCCTACCTATACATACACACACACTACACAGTGGCCTTCCCTCCTTGCATCATCATGTCATGCATGACATGATGAAGGATGTACACGGTGTGTGACTGAGTGGAGCCAAGATTAGAAGGGCCAAGGAACCAGGTGGGTGAGCTCACTTCCTAATAACCAAACCATGCCCCATTTTATTTCAGATTCTTGACCAAATGTGCCATCGGCGGTGGTGCCATCTATGTAACCGTTGATGAAGGAGTCTGGAGTTCAAGTAATCAAGGATCGAAGGCGTTAACAAGAGTCAGGACAAATGTGCTCCCCACTGCTACAGAATACTTAGATAAAGTAAGATTATTGCTAGATGACATTGTGTTAGATTAGACTACCGGTAAAGCCATAGACTTATTGTAATATAGCCTGTTGTTCAAATCATGGCATATGTGCCTCTCTTTTTCAGTTGAAGACAAAAGCTGACGTCAGAACAGTTGTCGCGACATCTTGGAATTCAGGTAAAACACCGCCATGGATGAAATTCTAGTCTTCAGGGTTCATACAGTCTGACCTGTGTTTACAGATCAGACTTGCCCTGTTTTTCATATCGAAGGAGTCTAATAAGCTAATTTATGTTCCAGGAGTCCAGAAGACATTCTCAGCACTTGTCGTTGCTCCTGAAACTGTCCAGGAATACTCAATCAAGGGATACAGATATGTGCTGACATCGTTGGAACGTTGATTGGAGATGGCACTGCCAAGTCAGAGACTTAGATTTTCTGTTCAAAATGGGGACCCTCCATCTTGTTGTTAGCGATAACACCAGGGCTGTTCAGGGGAAAGTCCACAATTTTACACATATAGTGTGTTTTGTGATTAGTTGTCATCTTGTGGAATGATGAGCCAGCAGAATTTGAAATGTTGAGCTTTGTATTTATGTGATCAATAGATGTTGATGATCTTTTTCAACTTACATGTTTCTTTGCCTTCCGTTTATTTCCCCTAGTGTTCATCTCAAGAAACACACAAAACTTGCCCGCATTTGTCAAATGGCCCTGGGGATAGATTGCACACTGAGACATTCCTCTCTGTACCAGGACAGGTACTTCATTTTGAGATGTCCTCGCAATGTGGCAGACACCTGAAGGCGGCCTCCTCTCCCTGTCTGGTCAACTGACGTGACCTGCTGACTCCTGGCTCAGAGATTTGAGGTCGCGACTTCCTCAGTAAAGACTGAGATCCGAGTCACAAGACCAACGTGACTTTCTTAACAAAGAAAAAACTCCCATATTTGCATTCTCAATGTTTTATATAATAATAATACAAGGACAATAGATCCATGCACTTTTTGATATTGATACAACCAAGACGATTACACAGACGTCTGAAGCGTTCCTGTCAGAGGTGTCATAAAATGGCAAAAATTCATAAGCGAGCAGGGGCCATATTTATGAAGCCTTCGCAACTTTGCGTTCACGCAAATCTATTGTAAGGCAGTCAGTGAACAATAGGGCATGTGCAGCCAAACAATAGATTTGCGTGAACGCAACGTTGCGAAGGCTTCATAAATATGGCCCCTGATGAATTTTTGACGGCAGTGAAGAATCGGGATATAAGTTACATTCAGTAATTCATTTTGAGCAGGTTTTCGACTGGCGCAATATACAAAACAAAATGTTGATGTGCCATGTGCCCAACCATAGGACCATCACCACACGACATCAATTATTTGATTCCAAGACTTCTGTAGCCTGTAAATCCATCAATAAGTCGGTATAAAAACGGGCAACCTCAGGTTCATGATCTGACCAACCTCGTCCCTGGAGTTCTAGGACTTCTAGTAACAGACATCGCTGTCTGGCAGTGGAACTGAAACAAAAATATGTCCACAATTACACACCGGTATTCAAGAAAATTTCAACCACTTTACTGGGCAAATTTTGGCTGGATCCTCACCTTGAACTTATGATCTTAGTCCTCATCGACTGAATTGTATTCTTCATCCGAGTTGGGTTGTATGTTTCTAATAAATTACCAATGCTTTGGATCTGAAGGAAGAGAAGTCAAGGCAGGATCAGCTATGCTTTCCATGAGACTCACAGAGTCGCCATCTGACGGCCTTTTGAGGAATTGAAATCCCAATCCGTAATCTGGAGGTAAACTTCAGTTTCAAATTTGCCATGCAGATGGCAGCACCATCTCACTGATGGCTTTCTACTGAAGGAGACTCATCAATGATAACTTCTTTCCAGGAATTTTTCTACTCATTTGCATTTACAAGCAAGAAAAGATGATTTTTCTTCTTGAAAATTAATTACCTGCATGTTAAAGCATTCAACCTCGTCCCCACAACCATCAAGTAGTATGTCTAAGCAATCAAAGACAGGCCCGATGAGTGGCATCATTGGGGATTCATTTATTTTGATATGCCCAAATAACTGACACAATATCGAAGAGAAACAGATGAATTTTGACTTCGATGCCTTCCGCATGTTTTCTTTCTCTGTAAAAAAAGAGGTTGTAGACATTTCACTGATGACTAAAATGCCCTCCCTGACACTAACCCCTTGGGGTACAAATTGGGGAAGGGAGAAATGGAAAGAAAATGACTCAAATCTCTTACAGCTAGAAACAACAAAGGGGAGGTAAAGGAAGATGAAGATGAGGATGAAGATGAGGAGGAGAAAAATGCTGGAGACGTTCTTTGACTCACCTTTGAAATCTTTTTGAACCAATTTTAACATACAACTCCTGAATTTTGTTTGACCAGCTTCAATATCTATCAGCCTTTGGCAAAGATCACCACCAGTCATGCAAAATTCTGAGTCCTCCAGACATCGATCGTAAATCAGCTGAAATGAAGAGTAAACATTCAATCAACTTCTGCTATTGATCCGCCATCCCTGCCTCCAGTAGCTTTATTGAGTACCTTGAGAAGTCTCAGACCAATCACCAACAGAAACATAGGACACCTCATATGTCACCACGCTGACACTGAGGTTGTCTTCAAAACTGTCCCTGGGAACCCAAAGCCTCCCCTTCCCACTCACCTTGGCAATCCTTTCAATCCTTGTGCCATCTGTAGCATATTCCTGGCAAAGTTTCTTAAAATTATCAAGGTTATTAGATTTCGGATCAAGAGATAAGTCCCGGATCTTCTGTGATATTTCTTCTGACAAATCTTTCTTTGGAGGAGGTTCCTTCTTTGGAATACCTTGAGTTGCATTCTGAAATGAAACAACAGAATATCTGGCAATGAACACACTAAATTCATAAATCATAATCATCATCATAATAGACATCAGATCAGGTGAACATGGTGAAATAGCGTGTGCACCAAACAAAACCGAATGAGAATGGAATGGACTATAATTCATGTAATTGGTAGGTCCTGACAACTGTCCGTATATCACCTGACCTGGCTGCTGATCAAAGCAGTAGGCCTGCTAGGTAGCCCACCCAGACAAATGTACAGCAGAAATGTACAGTGAAACCACACACACGCGCGCACGCGGCACAGCTGATCGGAATCACACTTCAGAGACAAAGAAAGTATGTTTTTGACACGAATACGAGGCCGATCACAATGAACGATATCTCAAATGAAAGGTCTTGGAATGATCTTTACTTTGGTTGTGACAGCGCCAGGTTTAGGCAGCTGACCAGTCGACGCCGGCCCCAATAAAGTAGCTTTTAGAGATCCCCGTCCTCTCCCTCTACCCGCCATGTTGTTTACAAATGGAGAGGTCAACGTGGGGTCAAGGTCGCAACAAATATTTTCGTCAATTTCACAATTACATACATAATTTGAAGACAAAAGGTACGAAACAGTATATACTAGTATGATTCTTTTGAAAAGGGTCGAATTTACCTATCAATTGGACGTTAATTGCATAGTTTGGAAATTCGCTCCAGGTTTCGGTTTGGAGAGTATGACGTTGACCAACAATACTCTCAATGACGCGAAATTTCATTATTACAACAATTTGAATGTTCTGAAGCTCAATTTGGCGTTATTTGCAGAATTTACAGCAGCAATCATGAATATCATACGGAACAATAGCAATTTATTCACAAATTCGCCCACTTTGCAAGAAATGAGGTAACCACTAGTTTCCTGTTTTGCCAACAGAGGGCCAACACTGGACGCTGATTGGCTGACGACAATAAGCACCGATTTTGAACAGTTGAATGCAATTTTATTTTGTGACAACATATTTTGCAATAAATCAACGAAAATGAAGAACCAGTACGTTGAAAAATGCAATAGACATAAACTATATTATATGTAGCCGCAGATGACGTTTAGAATTTGTTTTTGCTTAGGCCTACTCCTGCTTTTTGAAATTAAATTTGGGGGTTTCCTTTGTTGTCGTGCCTTTTTAAGTTTTTGTGTGCGCACTGCTGTACATTTGACAGTACAATTTGACTGTTGTGTGTGTGTGTGTGTGTAGGACTTCATAACAATAAAAAAGTCCTATTTACAGTTGTACACAGGTAATGTTGAAGCGGGTAAGCCCTAACCCTAACCTAAGGCATAGCTAAAGGTTCCCCATGAAAAATTGAATTCACTTTTCACCAGCCCACCCTTCTCTCAATCTCATAGGCCTTATCGCACCTAGCACATGGCTAATCAGCATAAAATCAGCGAAGCGGAAAAGGCCCAACCATCAGCGCCCCCGCAGTACATTCACAATGCATCGCCCTGTGCATGGCCTGCATTTTTTGTAAACAATGGCCAATAAAAGCAACTTCCAAAAGCCGGATGTGCCAAAACTAACTAGCTACGTGGGAGGCGTTATGAAGTGATTCAAATCGATAAAATATTGACTACCGATCGTTCTCGCGATCGCAAAAAATCGATGGTTAATTCCAAAAGATTAGCACATGTCATGATGTTATCATCATGGTGGCCCTCACGTGTCAGTTATTGACCAATCAGCGTGGGGTTGCACGGTAATATGATAATGTTTTGGCGTTGTTTACATGGACTAATCATCGATTTTTGGCGATCGCGAAGACGATCAGTGGTCAATAATTTATCGACTTGAATCACTTTATACCGCCGCCCACGTAGCTAGTTAGTTTAGGCACATCAGACTTTTGGAAGTGACTTTTATTGGCCAATGTTGACAAAAAATGCACGCAATGCAAAGGGCAATGCATTGTGAATGTACTGCGGGGGCGCTGATGGTTGGGCCTTTTCCGCTTCGCTGATTTATGCTGATTGGCCATGTGCTAGGTGCGATAAGGCCTATTCAATAGGCCTATACGGATCAATAAACTTATTAATTTATAATTTTTTTCAATTTCAAAATAAAGGATTCCTTTTTCAGAAAAAGAAAGGCTCCACGGAAGGGGCAGAAAAATAAAGACACAGATCCGGTGGAAGTGTTCTGCAGAATCCGACCAGTAGACGAGAACTATGAGAAATGCATCTCCATGGTTGGACCCCTCACCATTCAGATGAGCCCTCCTGAAACTTCGCAGGCTTACAAGAATGGAAATTATAAAGAAGTGAGCGGCACGTGATTGCATTTTTTGTGCCAGGGCTAACGTCAACATCCTGCCCTTCAGTGTGCAAGTTCGTCATCGAGAGATAACTTTTAGTGCTTGATGTTGAAACAGAAATTGTGTATCATGACCCTCGTTGATTGTCTGATTTTCTGCTTTCAGTCACAGTACACATTCCGCTTTGTCTTCGAGGACACAACATCCCAGAAAGCCGTCTATGACCATGTCGCTATGCCGCTCGTGGAAGACCTACTTCATGGAAAGAATGGTCTCCTATTCACGTATGGTATCACCTCATCAGGGAAAACACACACAATGACCGGCACGCCACAAGAGCAGGGCGTTCTGCCACGATGTCTGGATGTCATATTCAACAGTATTCAGGATTTGCAAGCCAAGAAATATGTAAGCATTCAGTGCCCTGGCCTGGTCTTGGCCGCGTTGTTGGGTGTGATGGTGCATTCAGATACAACTCTTGAAACATGGAGCAGGATTGTCCCAAGGCAACATGACTTAATTTGATCTCCTGATTTTCAGGTTTTTATCCCAGACCGACAGAACAGCTTCGACGTCCAGTGCGAGGCGGACGCCATGGTCGACCGACAACGTAAAGACATCCTACCCAAACTGATGACACCCAAAACACCAGGCACCCCTCGAAGGCATGCACGGTAGATTTATTTTAGGCATGAGAAATCCTGGTCAGATGAATCTGCCTGTTCAAATATGGTGGTGGTTTGTAGCCAACTTACGATTCTGAAAACTAGAGCCTCCTGCTGTCTTTTTGCTAAATCTTCATTGTTTTCTAAACCTATAGTTTTCTCTTCAGGGGCGACAGAAATGATGACGTTCCACGGATCAAGGAGTTATCAGCCATCACAGGATTGGACGAGGACACGAGTTTTGCTGTTTTCGTCTCCTACATCGAGATTTACAACAACTTTGTCTACGACCTCCTCGAGGATTTACCTTACGATCCCATCACTGGATACAAGTAAGAGCCACACTCTGTTTTCCGGGAAGCTCATGGAACTTCTTAATATGGTCTACCAGCTCACATTCATTCCAAGTCTTTGATGCACAAACTGAAGATCTCTCAGTCATTTTAGGCTTCTCTATAACAGGAGGCTGCAAACTCACTGCCCCTCCTCCCCGGCATTTCAGCAGTCTCCTACCTCTGGACACACAGAAACTGTATTCACTACAGAAATGTTTGCTAAATATCACCCTCTTAAAGCAGACCTGAAACGGATGCCGATTCGCATTAAACCTATTGGAATAAATCAAGTTGATATAAAACCACCAAAAACGTCACCAGTTTCAATTATTTCCGCGTTATCCAAAAGATATAACATTGTTTTATCGCAGCTGGGCGACCACCCAATTTTCCCGCTGCTTTTCAAACGTACTTACGATTTCGGCCGCTAGGGCTAGGTTGTGACGTCACACGTGCTTTTTCGGTGCTGGTGCGACCCAGACGCAGGACAACATTGACTCCTCTACGGCATCGCCGTATCCAAAGTGTTTTGCGGCTATCGTTGGCGAAAGTGAAAAAAACTTACTCCTTTGAATCCTAGAGTGGGTGGCTCTTGCAACAAACCATGATTGCATAGCGAAAATCGACAAAAACAACATCCAACGCAAGGGACGCTGAGCCTGATGCCCATGGCAGAGTGCAGCGTGACAACCAGCTGGGCGGAGACGTCAACAAAGAAAAGGACTTGTGACGTCACGCGAAAAAGCACGTGTGACGTCACTCGAATCGGGGATTCCCAGTTTTCGCGATGTTGCCCGATGGAAAAACGAACTTCCCCGAAGGAGCAATGATTGTTGTTTAACCGGGTATCTCCTACATACGTGTATGTCATAGCAGAAAGGCCGTGTTAATTTGAACATGGTGCTGTTGTGACTCCGAAAAAGTATTTATTAAGCGAGGAAAGCATTTGGGGTTTCGGGTCCGCTTTAAGCGAGACAGATTGTCTGATACTGAAAGTTCTAAAGACGATTGATTGGCCTGGATTTTGTCCTTTAATTTGAACCTCCTTGCTTGCTCTCACTCTGACATCATGTTGAAGTCCGCCCTGCACTTTGTAACTTCCCATCCCCTCCTCTCCTTCCCTGTCTCTGTCTGTCCTCTGTTTTAGTGCACTCTTCATGTCACGTGCACTCCACATCACCGTGCACTCTCTTTGTACAGAGCTTAAAGACAGAGGTCATATGCCTCGCATATTAAAGAAAAATTTTAAATCAACACATTTTCAGGCCGCCGCAATCGAAGGTGCTTCGGGAAGATCAGGAACATAACATGTACGTTCATAACTGTGTGGAGGTGGAGGTGAAGAGCACGGAAGAGGCTTTTGATGTCTTTACAAAAGGTAAGATGTGATTGTGTGTTGGAAGGGTCCCAGCTTCAGAAAGTTACGACTGAAAGGCTCGAGTGGTTTGGCACTCAGCTCTGAGATTTGTGAGGCACTCAAGGAAAACCCGTCGGATGTTGTGTTTGAGGAAAGTGTTAATGGTCTTGGTGAACCCGCACATTTCAATAGCTGAAATGTACGGTACTACGTAACAGGTAAACAGTAGGAGATCAATGCACAGGCAATCTGACAGCCCTTGTTGATCATTCAGCGATATCTGACGGGTTTTCCTAGACTGCCACACATTTATTATTTTAACAAAGCGGTTCTTTCCACTTTCTCACAGGTCAGAAAAGGAGGAAAGTCGCCCACACGGCCCTGAACGCTGAGTCAAGTCGAAGTCACAGCGTGTTCAACATCCGACTGGTCCAGGCCCCGTTGGATCCGATTGGGGAGGAAGTCATTCAGGACAAGGAAAAGATCTGCATTAGTCAGCTCTCATTGGTCGATTTGGCCGGTAGTGAGAGGACCAATAGGACGAAGAATCATGGCGACCGCTTGCGGGAAGCAGGTAGGGTCGTCGTCTTCGTCGCAAACAGCGTCAGTGTTTGGGAGATAGTAAAAGTAAAGCCGTCTACGAATTTCGCAAATTTTCGCCCCCAACCGGGGTCTTCCTCAGGCACTTTCTAGAAGAGATCCCAGAAGAGTTTGGGAGAAGGCGCGATTTATTCATGTCATGGTTCAGAATGTCTGACTCTAAAATCTTTCTCGTCTTGTCCCAGGTAACATCAACCAAACCCTCATGGTGCTCCGTACGTGTATCGAATGTCTGCGCGAGAATCAGCAGAACAACGCGAGTAAGATGGTGCCGTACCGAGATTCGCGCCTCACTCACTTGTTCAAGAATTTCTTCGAGGGTGAGGGAAAGGTGAAAATGATCGTGTGCGTGAATCCAAAGGCAGACGAATATGATGAGACTTTGGTACGTACCGTGTTTCGCCGCTTTCCATTCCTTGATCTGGGGATAGCACCTCAGGCCTCTTGTCCCACAAAATGTCATGCTCTGCCACCCGCCCTCCCAGGGGCAAACTGTCAGTGCCGATAGTTCATTTCAGTAAGTTAATCCGTATCTGTTCATTGCAGCAAGTGATGCGTTTTGCCGAGCTCACCCAAGAGATCCAAGTGGCGCGACCATCAACCGTCCGGTTTGATCTCGGTTACGTTCCCGGCCGTCGAAAGATGAATCAACAATATAAAGACCAACTTGCCACCTTACAGGATGAGGAGGTTCCGGTCGCAGCACCCGTGCGGCTCTATGATTTGGGCCCACCGTTCCCATTGTTAGAGGTTGGTGACAATAATTCATACGTGTGCGATGACATCCTCCTGTATCCACGATGCAGTGGGTGACTTTCCTGCCGTTAGAGGCCACCACCAGTAGTGGTCCTAAAACGTCACAAAGAAGTGCATGCCACGGCGTCATCCATAATGACATGGGCACCATGAATTATGCCCAAGACATCAAAATTTGTGATGTTCTAGGACGGACTGCTAACGGCAGGAACATTTCCATTCAACTTCTACAGAGGAGACTTGACCACTCCAAAGTGTTTCAGGTGATTACCTGCCCTCTATTGTTTGAGCTCTTGTTCATTTCAGTTGATTGACCCAACCGACACAGTCACTCTCTCCACACTCATCCACTTCCTTCAAGAACGTGAGATGAGACGTCGTAATCTAGACGCTGACTTCCTCAGAAAAAGTAAGTTAGTTGTCCACGGTCGAAGCTAACCATTGTATGAACCTGAGCAATCTTGTAGATGTAGTGGCAGGAGTTTGTCAGTCCGGGCTGTGGAACGAAATCAGTGATGATTTGAGACATGCTAGATAGATGACAGTTTTACCTCTTGCCCAGCACAATATACTTCATACCTTGATACATGCCATTTGATTATCATTTATCTCAACACACCTTTCCTTTCGTCACCAGAGGACATGTTCCGTGCCCGTCTCCTCGACATCGACAAGGAGAACAGTGAACTTCGCTGTCGTCTCAGCAACCTCGAGACCGTCGTCCACACCAAAGAAACCGAGACGTCCAAACTTGAACGTAAAATCCGTAACCTTGAAAGTCAGAACCGGGAATTACACCGGTCGCTCTCGATGTACGACCACGATATCAAGGAACTGAAACACGAGATTGAACAAAAAGAACAAGCGGCAAAAAAAGACCGGATGGAGCGAAACCGTCTCCGACATGATTTTGAGAATAAACTTACATTGAATAATCATCAGTGGGAGAAGTTACTGGTGAGAATTTTTACTTTCTGCTGTTGTGACTTTCTCTCTGTCATGAATGTTGAGTGCCCTGTGAATAACATGAATCTTCCTTTGATGCGCCACCTTTATTTTGTTGTAGGAAGCAGAACGGCAGAAAATCGAGATGGAATGCGGTGCACAGATCTGGGACAAAGATCGCAAGTTAAAACTCGTCAGCAACATCATCAACGGTGAACAAGCAAGTGGCAGCAGCTCGGAGACCAGGGTCAAAGTTCCACCACCGGTGGCGCCAAAACCACGCGGCAGAATCAAGCCAGCGACGTCAGATACGTCGATCAGTACGGCGGGAACGGCGAGTTCCACGTATTATTCGATGAGGTCGGCGGCCAGCAATGTTAAGAAGACAAAGACGCCTCCTTCCACTCCGGTAAGTCGTCAAGATATTTTGTTGTCTTCAATCCACAACTGAGTCAAGTTGATCTTGTTTATAGACGATTCTCGAATTCGCAGATCTGCGCACTTCCGCCAAAATCTCAACCAGAACCTCGATCTGAAATGGCTGACGTGACGCCATCCACGATTCAGCAATGGTCGTCTGCGCCATCCATGATCTTCGGCAATGGTTGTCTGCATCACGTCATTCAGTTTCGAACCGAGGTTGTGGTTGAGATTTCAGCCGAAGTGCCGCAGATCTTCACCGTTTACGTCAATTTGAGAACGGTCTATAAGAACATTTCCCCTTTCAGTCTAAAACGGCTCCAGTTTCAAACCGCCGTGCTCACCGACGTTCCCGGTCCGCCGGCGCCGACAGGTGGTTGGACCACAAACCGGAGCAGACGCTCGAGTTGTCCACTGTCCTCCAGCCGAAGATGAAGAAGAAGAAATCAGTGACGCAGTTGAACGTGAAAGATACGCAGGATGCTGATAGATACTGTCTGACGCATCAGGAGCAGGACTCGAATGATGAGATCGTCACCAAGTTGATCAAGGTATGTGAAAAACTGTCTTCTTGGAAGCAGTTTCAAACTTTCATTGGTTTCAGCGTAAGCCGTACGGAAATCCACAATGATGAGTTGTCCACTGAGAGCAAATCGCAGGAGAATAGTCTAAAGTGCAACAGCTTCTTTAATTGAGAAGTCACCTCCTGAAGGAAAAGTTAACTTGCACAGTTCCCTCTAGAAACGTATTTGTTTTTTCCAGGGTGACGTTCTCCCGACCGCTGGCGGTGGCAGCCAAGTCGTGTTCAATGACATTGAGACGCTGAAACAAGTGTCTCCTGGCGACAAGAGGAAACGGGGGTACGAGAAACCGACAGCTGTCAGCGGGGATTGGACAGATACGGATGAACGGTGTAATGTGGCGATCGAGGGGCATGGACACATCAAGTGAGTGAAGAATCAGCAGGATTAGAGCTGTCAGATTGTGCTATGAAAACATCAGTGCCTGACACCTCTGAGCTTCCTTTAAAGTTGTTGTCCTAGGTTGCTGTATAACCCTTGTCATCGAATCTTGCCTCACCATTTCCTGTCTCATTTTCAGGCGTGCACGACCGACCAGAGTCTAGACAAACCAAAATATTCTGATCCGTTGAGTGATCACGGACGCCGTGGATCTGAACTTGTGAAGTGGACATTTGTGAATAATTTGCCAATGTGACATTTGAATCATGGACGTGAAAGCTTCATTCCTTGGAGACTTCGTGATCTCTTGTATATATTCTCAATTATGTGTTCATCTTTCTTATGTTTGGTTCTTACATTTGTAGTTGGTGCCAAGGTCTTCTTAAAATTGCAATATTCAGGCCGACCGCACAGAAAATCTGATAGTGCTTTCAGTGCCTATCAGCGGTTTAGTTAATGGGAAAATGCGTTAAAACTAACTGCCGATAGGCGCCGGTAGCGCTATCGGACTTTCTGTGCTGTCGGCCCTGATGTTTAGTCTAATAGCCAAAGATTCGTAATATCTTCTCCTGAGATCGGTGCATCCTTGCCCCATTTACCGTATTTGGAATCTCGGGCACTGTCGTGAGAATACATCAGTTCTTGAAGGAACACAACTTACTGCATCTTCGATAATCGAAGGCCAATCTGCTCACCACTACGTTACATCGCACATCACCCTTCGAGAAATAGACCAGTCGGCGGCGTATCTTGGCACGATGCCAACTTTACCGCGCGACCATCATATAGCACTTTATACCGGGTCTTCGGCTACCACTCTTTGTACCACGATTCAAATTTTACAACACCGATTCTGATTGGCCTCTTCTTCTCGAGGCGGCAGATACGCCGTGGACCGGTCAATTTCTCGAAGGGTGATGTGCGGTGTAACGTAGTGGATAGCAGATCGGCCTTCGATCATCGAAGATGAACATACTAGCAACTTTTAGACTAAACTTGTTTGTGATAATATTGACGTCATATTGAAATCATTTTTTACATAGATTGGTTGATTTTGTTTGTTTTGATATCCTTTGGCAAGCCTCCAAAGGGTGTTTCCAACGAGGGCCAAATTGGCCCCAGTTGAAGTAAAACTAACTTGACCAGGACAAGTATGTTGTAAATAGCTTTATAGGCCTATACACATTGGTTTTATTGATGTTTTATGCTTATTTTGTACACAAATAAACGTGATTTATAATTATTAATTCACTGTTTTAAAATTGTGCTTATTGAATTCATGTCAAAATGCCAGCGAGTGATCAAACTTGTTGAATTCTGACCTGACCTGATATTGTTTGATGACCTCAGGTGTTGTGACATCCAGATCAGAGTCCCAAATTTGATTTACGCTACTTCCCACGCATAATCTAAACATGATGGAATGTGGACTTCGAACCCCCATGGCATGGACTTACGGAATGTGGTATCAACTAGTCTACAGGGTGTTCCAAATCCAAGACAGAATGCCCAACATTTGGTCATCGGAAGTTACGTAATGGTTACAGGAAGATAGCCAGGCCATAAGCACTGCATCTCTCAAAGCATTCTTTGAGGAATGGATGGAAACAAAAAGTTCTGGAGAAAATAATACACTTTTGTTCCCATTGAGAAGAGGTACATAAAATCTAGTTGGCCATTTTTTTGGGAACACCCTGTCTGTATACAACCATCAGCTGATAATTAAGTCTTGCGCAATCCAAAATTTCATGACGTTCGTCGGCGGTGTCAAAACGAGGTCACGATTTCCCCACGTCAGATTTGCGTTGTGCGATACTAGCAGGCAACATGGCCGATTTTTTCGTTGCTGGTGGCTGCTGTTTTGCTGCCTTTGTTTTCGTTTTGTTCCGAGTTCTACATTTTGCTAGTCAGGAATCAAAACCAGAATTACATCACAAAAAGTCCGAATTTGTGCAGAAAATTATTAATGAGTGTGAACTGCTGACAGAACCGTTAGTATTTTTTGAGTTTTGGACCCGTCATCTCCAATCTCTGCTGTCATGCATCACTGCATGTCAAAAAATGCACTGCTTGCATATGCTTGACATTGTGTAGACAAATGCATGCACGACCACACACTGTATAGGCCTAGGCCTGCCTCACGCCTGTTAAGTCTTGAATTGTAGGCCTAGGCCATTAATTGTAACTGCTTTGTAAGGAGGTCAGCCTTCATTTCAGGAACAGATCCTTCCAGGATTTTTCGTACGTAGGCCTAGTCGTACGACGTAGGGGGGCCAGGGCCGCCGAAGGCGAAGGCTGTTGTGGTAATGTGCAGGTGGGGTGCCGAAGGTGGCCGTGCCGGCGGGGGTCCCCCAGAAAATTTTGAAATCTAGAAGGCCGTAGGCCTAGATGCGATTTCCTGGCATCTCGGTATCAAAACAGCTTTATTTTTGCTTAGGCCTACTGTCGCAAATTATTGAGAAAAAATAACAATTGGTGGAGAGCGGGGGTGGTGACGACCCCCAACCCCCCCCTCTGGATCCGAGCCTGCATTTCCATTGACCCCTGCTGGGATTTTGGGACAAAAACGATGTCATGATGTAAGCCTTGCATACCATCTACCTAGCAGGCTAATAGCCGTAGGCCTAGGCCTGCGTGTAGCTGAAGCGAAGTACATAGACATGACCTGTCGAACATTGATTAGAGCCCCCCGCCCCCGCCGTAGAGACATTTGTCTCCAGTGCCCCCCCCCACTTGATTTTCAGTGTGTTATTTTCTTGCAGGTGATTACACAATGCTGATCTGTCCGGGCATCGCCAACAGTAGCGAGAGTCTTTATATCCGAACCATGGTCGACTATGCTCAAAACAATGGTTTCCGTGTTGCTGTACTCAACCACCTGGGGGCGCTTAAAGATGTCCCACTCACAGCTCCACGGATTTACACCTACGGTAAATATCGCACAATGTTGGAGTTCGTAATCATTGCTCAGGTGTTGCAGCTTGGGTGAGCTGTGGCTGGATGATAGCTTCAAGAGTTTTGTCTCACAGATGACACGTCCTTGAGGACATCTGTTGTGACCCTGTATTGTTATAAAAGTTAAAGTTACAGTTTGGGTTTATAGTCTGATATCAACAACGGTAGAGGTGTCATCCGACTTTACACTTTAACCCCAGTCTATCCTGAAACCTTTCAGTAGAACTCAGATGAGCTGCTCATTCAGTGCTACAATCTGAGCATTTCCGACCGGTACCCATTTATACACCTGGGTGGAGAGAGGCCGGTAAGGCAAAGAGACTTGCCCAAAGTCTCACGCCAGCAGCGGGATTCGAACCCGGGACGCTCTGACCATGGCTCCCTTATAGTTGAGGTGGCATGAGACAGTTGGGTTAATTAGCAACAGTGGTCCAAGAGTTGGTGTGTAGGCACTCACTGAGTGAGGTAGCACGTGATCGTCATTGAGTGCCTTCAACCACTGACATCCTCATTCAAGTCACTCTGTTTTGATCTCGTTCTTTTCCACAGGAGGCACTGATGAATATGAGATGATGGTACACTACATGCGAGAGGCGTATCCCGAGTCGAAGTTTATCGCAGTGGGCTGTAGCATGGGAGCAAATATTGTCGTGAAATACCTCGGGTTGGATAAGAAGAACCAGGAGCATTTTATGTGTGCAATGTCGCTCTGTCAGGGATATGATGTCAATAGGTAGGAGAGATATATTTCACATGCACGGAACATACCCATGTTAAGGGAGACCTCTATTGACAATAGGGACTTTCAGCAAGGCTCCGTATCGTCAATCTGTATCACGTATGACGTATGACTTCAATAGAAAATGCATTACGGTAGCTCAATTACGTCATACGTGACACGGATCGACGATACGGAGCCTTGCTGAAAGTCCCTCATGTTGTTAAACTACCACTTATCAACCTCGTCCCATGTAGAGTAATTCTCGTTCCTAGGGTATGATGCATTGTACTGTAGGCATACATTCTCCAACAGTGTGGCGAAAGGCAAAACTACGGTATTGGAATATGTGGAGAATGATGCAATCACCGTCGGTGGCGCCGGCTGTCGAGAAAAAGTGGCAATAGCGTGGCCCTTTAAGACAGTGGCCATGCTGTTTATCAGATGAGTTTCAAATCCCGTCTCTCTCTATTCCAGAGTCCTGCCGTATCTCCTGAAATGGGAATATCTACGCCGTTTCTACATCTTCATGATGACCTTACACCAGATCAAGGTCATTAAACAACACAATGATATCCTCTTCAGTGAGAAGGTCAGGAAACAACATGACCTTGACCTTGATAAGATCTACGCCAGCACCGCCCTCAGCCATCTTGATGAATTCTACTCACGGTTTGCTCGTCCAAAGAGTAGAAACTCGCTCATAATGTGCACCACATCGTCGCGGGTGGTGTAACTGTTACATTCAATACCAAACTGCAAGTCTAACGTTAGCTGGGTGGGGGTAGAAACAACTGAAAATCAGGGCAGGAATTACTCCAAGGCTGTGAAGGCGACTGCCTATTGATACAGTTTATTCTTTTTTTTAAATTTTAGATTGACATTCCGATGCTTCTCCTGAACGCTCACGACGACGTCATCATCCCAGATTTCGTTTTCGACGTACCAAAGAATTATGCAGGTGAGTTAGTTCACAATCCGCACGAATGAAGTGGAAGTTGTAAACAGGATCTACTACGTTAAGATGTCTGGAAGAACGATGATTTCAGATTCAGGGAGCATAGTATGAAGAGATTTAGTGAAAACTGTTTCCAAGTTGAAGTATACATTCAAAGTTTGTCTCTAATCTTTCAGGATCACATGACAAAGCCTTGTTTGTCGTAACCAAGCATGGCGGCCATCTTGGATTCTTCGAGGGTCAGGATAAAACAGGGATTATACCTCAGAGCGTCACATGGCTGGATAAAATCGTCCTCGAGTATTCCAACGCGGTGATAAATGTTACTCAAATGGACCAATAGGTGGAGTTGTTGTGTCGACATTGTTGGCTAGTGATATTTATTTGAGAAGTTTGTTTTATTCATGTGAATATGAATCATGGTGCACAAGTTATTTCAAGGTGACTGTCTTGGCAGAGTTTATTGATATAAGGGGGAAGGGGATCGGATGGCAGGCATTCAAGTACAGCTTTTCTGGATCTGGTAAAGTTAAAATCAAAAACTTTAGTACCGCTATTAATATTTCAAGGTGCAGCCTTGCCAAGTATCATAAATTGAGAAAAATGTGGTAGACATAAATGTGTTGTACGTATGTGCAGTTTTGGAACATTGTTAATGTACTCCCTAATCAAACAATTTGCTTTTGCAAGCCTGAAAATAAGTGGGTGGACAAGGACACTGTCCGGCACCAAACTGTCATTTGTCAGGCACCATGCAGTTGCTGCCTGACATAATGTCAGGCACCAGTTTCAAGTCTGTACATAGATAATCCATTACATGTCAGGCAGTAAATCCCAACAGTCTGGCACAAAACAAACTGACTGCCACTTTGTCAGGTGCCTATAAAAACACTATTTTCAGGCTTGCTTTTGTGATAATCACCCACCTTGGTTTGTACTGTTAATTCCTTCGCAAATGTATTTGTGCTAATTGACGTTAACGTGGAGGCATTGTCGAAGGACCAAACATATCAATCACGTCCCATGATGCACTGCAAGGGCGGAAAGCCATCTTGAGAAGGGCGGGCCGAAAAAACCTAAACTCCACAGTTCGGTGCAAGCTAACATGACAAATACTCAGGAATATGTTTTAGATAATTCAAAATATTGAAGCTATTTATTCAAAGTTTAATTCTATTAATTATATACATGTAGCTGTTATTTTGTGTAAATTTTATGATATGTGTGGCGGTCATTTGAGGAAAGTGTTAATGGCCTTAGTGAACCCGCACATTTCAATAGCTGACATGTACTATGTAACAGGTAAACATTAGCAGATCAATGCAAAGGCAATCTGACAGCCCTTGTTGATCATTCACTGACATCCGCCAGGTTTTCCTAGACCGCCACACATATTTGCTGGGCCAAGTGAAAATCTTTGCTTTGTGAATGATGCGGATGATACTATTCTGTAGATTCAGTAGTATATAAATTATGTGATTCAATCAGTTCTGTAAACACTGACAGTGGCTGATACAGACACTCAACTCTCGGACCAAACTCCTTGGACGTATTCGAATCCTCGTTCTTGACCACACTCGTGCTGACCCAGTAGTCTTGAACGTTAGTTGGGGTGTTGATATTTTTGGTGACTGGGAGGGGAATGTCGATGGTCGTCAGCTGCCCCTGCATTCAGAGAGACTTTAGTGAAAAGTCTCTCTGAATGCAGGGGCAGCTGACAGGGATCTGTGGTTATAAGTATTTATTAGCAAATGCAAAAAAAATAAACAGAGAAACAGACGCGTGAAAAAAATCGCCTATCGCAAGGCTCGAACCCGGCGCCCCGGATGCATAGCCGGACGCTCTACCGATGCGCCAGCCGGCCGTGCTATGATGGTGGCTGCTGAATAAATGTGTATAAATATATCCCAGCTACTCAACATATTTTTTATGATTATAGAAAATGACGTCACAAATCAGAATAATCTTACAAAAATCGCATTTGACAACATCCACAGAGCAAGTCCCCGGCAAATCTGTCAGTATATCGCTACATAATGTACCCATCTACGTTCACAGCCAATAAAAACGTGAACCAACCGCCCAGTATATTCCATCTGAACATTTGGTGCATATCTCCTATGAGTCCAATTCTATTGACTGACCCGTGACAAGTCTTTGGCTAGCTTCGCTGTTGGCCGCTACGCGGCGCGTTGGGCCCTTGCGTCTAGTTCATGTAGATGTTGACTCATCTTGAGAACGCCAGTCTCGAACGCTGAGAATGCAATCCGTGTTGGGCCAAAACGTGTTCTTCTCACTCCCCACTCAGCTGAGGGTTGAGAAGAACACATTCTTGACCCAACACAGGTTGCTTTCTCGTTGTTCGAGACTACCGTTCTCAAGTTGAGTCAACAACTACATGAATTAGGTCAGCACAAGTGTTGTCAAGAATGGCGATTCGAATACGCCCCTTGAGCGTTCAGAATGGTGCAGAACAGATATCCATGCCTCTCACCGTGGAGGTAACGGGGTTGATTCTTGTGGTCCAAACCATTCTTCCTGTGATAGAGAGAGTGTATAATGTAGCCGTTTGATAGTGAGTGCATTTTGTCTGTGTATGATACTCTGGTTTCCTCCTGCATAATGTATTTTTAGGCCGTGCTATACGCAGGAGAACCTGTCAAACCCACAATTGTTTTTCTGGGTACAATGTATCACTTGGCCTACACAATAAAGGGTCACTGTTGGTTGTATGTTATGAAGTTGAATGTAGGTGTAAGGTGGCCCGGTGTAACATTTTTCAGTGTGGCCCGTGTGTCAGTGTGACATGACATTATAATAGATTGACGGAATAAGCCACGACTTGACAATGAGCGACACACAGAAACAGTGAGTCTGTTTCCCAGTGTGATCCAAACAATGGGAGTCGCACAGAAAAATGGCCACACTGAAAAAATGTTACACCAGGACCCCATTATACTGTAAACCGTGAAATTTTCGCATGCGTTTTATTTTCGCGGCCATGGGCTGAAACGCGAACTTAAACAGCGCGAAAATACAAACCCTTTTATGCATTTTCCATTGAATTATGAAGGTAAACGCGGAAATTAGTCTTCACGGTTTTCAAAAATGATAAATTCGCTAACTTTTAGCGTCGCGAAAATTTCACGGTTTACAGTATGTGTATCTAATCACGCTAATGGTGTGAGTGTACTTGGACATGGGAAAATTCACACTGACTCAAAATATCAGAGGTTCCGTTGGCCTACATTAGGCATTGCTTCGGTTTTGTCCAATCGGTAGCCAGTGCTTGAAAGTTGAGTGGTGATGAGGAGTATTACTGCAGCCATCACATGTAACCTTGTTAAACGTATTTAACACGTTCACTGCCGACGCCATTTTTGAGGGTCCAGTGGTCCTTGCCAGGAATTTTTCAGACATTGCCTGTGCTATTGAATGTTACGTTATGTGGCACATCTGACCCCTTCTTTCACTGTGCCAAGAGACGTTACGTCCTTTGGCACTGGAGGAGGTCTTTGCCATTGCCTATGATTTTATTTTGAATGGATAAATCAAGACCAAAGACGTACATATACGTCCCTGGCAAGGACCAAAGCAACCACTATGACGTAATTATACGTCCCCGGCAGTGAACGTGTTTTAAACAGCATGAGCCAGTCATACCTGTTGTATTTGTATAACTTGCCTAAAGGTGCTCAGTGCTCCACGTGAGACTTGTCTCGTACAAGTTGGCTCTCTATGGTCAGTTCACTATTCTTAGTTTCCTCTAAGGTTTAGACTAGGATCAGTGACAGAAATGACAGCCCATAGGTTTCTATGGTCGAATTCCCCATTGAGAGCCAATGTGTGCAACAGAACTCTCACATGGAGTGCCTTTACTGCACGGCACTCAATGATACCCATAACATCACTGTATTATGTCATGTGGTACATTCACTGTGCACGATCTTCCCAGTACAGAGCACACTAACAGTGGTCCACTCACATAGTGGACACCCCTGCCAGGAGGACAGTGGACACCTCTATTGTGGATGGTGAACACCAATAATGCGGACATCGATATTTACTCCCAAAAAGGCCAGTTCTATTCGTCACGAACTTGATGACCTCCACAGTCAGGTTGGACGGACTGTCCTTACTAGAGATGTCCTTATTTAGAGAGTGTCCATATCAGAAGGTCCACTGGACTTTTGACAGGTTTCAAGAATGGTCACTGATTTTATTTTTTTGAAGAGCACCTGTATTACTGCACAACAGAGTAACACACTGTAAACATGATATTTTGCAAATAAATTAACAGGTTGAAAGATATGATGTTGTGGTTGATTGACAGGGGGAGGCCCACAGGGTCTGCCAGAGAACTCTTTTCACAAATCAATAACGCTAACAAACTTGTATTTCCAAAATCTTATTAAAATTAATTTATTCATCATAAAATTAATCCATCTGTCACAGTCATATCATACAATTACCAACACCATCGGCCATCGCCTTAATCATGTCAACAATTATCACAAGTTCAAATTAAACGACCCATTACCGGGTATGCTGAAACCAACCAATGTGATCAGGAAATGCGAAAGTGATTAGCGCTTCTCGTCTTTTTCCATGGACTTGTTACATACCGTAAGCCCTTCATTTCATACACTAGAAATGTTGCGAATTTGTTGATTCTTGGCATTCATGTCAGGTAAAGTTAGCACGGTAGAATATCTGATGGACAATGATTTTAATTTCTTGATTTTGTGTCCACGAAGGCAATCCACTTCCCGAGTTTTAATTCAGACACAGACATCCCGGCACCTCGAACAACTCATTCCTACCCCACCATGCACTTTCCTCTCCCAGAACTTCTAAACTATTCTACCCGGTACACGAATTCTTTTAACTTCTCCAGACTATATCACTGTTTAAAATCATCCTACGTCTACGAGGCCTACGCTCTCTGAATCTCCCACACAGAGTTCATTCTCAGTTTATGACAATTTAAATCTCTGTGGCTGATGCTAGTGCCATCTTGGCCACACTATTACTGAGGGTATCTTTCAAAATCCAACGATAGTAATTTGAGGTAGCAAGACTAGAACATGTATTGATCCCATGGTGCTTCTATTCCCCAGTACATGTATCTGGTACTTACACAAGTCATGGTGGTGTCACTGGAACCAAGCAGGGCAGAACAGAATGGAAAGTAAACCATGTCAAATTTCATCCTCCCACAGCAAGGGTTTTTACCTCGCTCCTCTACATCCTCTCATAGGAATATATGAAGAGGAATGACACCAAAGCCCTGCTGTGGGAGGATGATAAAATTTATGGCCTTATGAGACTTCAGCAATATTGAGCATTCTGTGCGTATAAAATACTGGGAGCCTCTCGACACTGCTACCACCGGACTTTATCCTTGTGTTCTTCGAGTAAACTAAACCGTTTTATACTCTCGTAACCGAGAATTATGAAAAACGAAAACGAAATGGACTGGATGATACGAGCAGAGAGTCCTTTCACAAACATCATGAGACGTTCCTCTCTCCATAGTTTCCTGACTGTCGCACGAAAAGGGAGTCCCTCAACCTGCAAAATAATGAGTAGAAACTTGTTTGGCAAGGTTCAATTGTGACCCAAATATTGCTGAAGGGTTGTGGCCTGGTATTGGGCCCTCAATCCCGGCCTGATGATTTGGTTTACTGAAGTATGACAGTCGAAGTTTGTCTGGCTGATGACAAGGCCATGCCGTCCACGTCTGTCCAAGATTTTACTCCAATATAAGACAAGGAGTTGCCTGTGTGTCATGAAACTGTTGATTATGTAACAAACTACCAACCTGTATTCTAGTCCTGATTGTGTCCAAGGGATTTGTGATAAAGGAGACTGTAATGCCCCCTAGTGGAGCGGAAACACACTGTAGGGCGAGACGAGGGACCCAGCCGGGGGCAATCCCTGCGAGAAAATCTGAAATGAACATGGTATGGTCAGGTGTGAGAACTTGAAATTAACAACAGTAAAAGTGTTCCTCATTTCACACTCGCAATCTAAAGAATCTTGGGTTTCTTCGCTGTCACATTGGAACCAACACTTATGACTGTCAGCTATATTGGAATACCGGGTACTGAACATAAAACTGAACTCACCACAGTACGTATCATAGAAATACCACCACATGGCACTGTTCGGCGCAAACACAGCAATCGATGCAAAGTATCCCCGATAAAACCCTGCAATCCCATCTCTTTTATATAACGCCTTACATAAAGCTTTCGTAAACCCCCATCTCGAATGAAATGCCATACTGTCCACACTCAGAGGGAAGTTACGACGTATATGTTCTGGCATGTGGCCTGTTGATTGTGATAGCACCATGAGGTATTGGGAGATGACATCGACGGGAACGACGAATGTCTGTCCGATTATAGACGCGCACATTCCTCCCATCATCGATTTCACTCTCGTGTTTGTAACACCGAAATATTTTTCAAGTCCCGTTCTGACTCCTTCGTACGTCGTTATATAACACAACTGTGGCACAATCTGCAGCGAGTTCACGATAAAACCTCGATAGAGACCTCCAGGGCCTTCTTGTTTCAGTATATTTGACATGGCGTTAAACGTTCCTGTATACATCTCCGTCCCTCGCTGCATCATCAGGCGAGTCTTTATCAACGTGAACGGGTAAAGAATACCACGGACGGTACAACCACTCAGCATCGTCAACGGGAAATACTTCTTCTTGTCCATCATCTCCAGTTCAATGATGGTGATCTTCTCATCATTCCGCGATGCTAGGGTTTCACTTTCAGCTTCCTGCATTCTCAACATTGTGCTGACCTCTGGTGACCACTCATGAGTTCACAACGAAGTCAAGTTTTCCATTCACATTAAGGGTTGAACTCTGAAAAAGATGAACAGGACTCAACGATCATAATTGTACTACGACACCACAGGGTAGACCTAGGCCTATGTGCAAAAAAAGACAAACGCAAACGGCTCTGTTTCAGGGGCAGGGGGGTCAGCATGATTTATTGTGCCATGTCAGCACAGGTTTAGACTTTCCAAGTTGGGCTCCTCAAAAGCATAACGTCATAGGCCTAGGCCAAGGATGAAGGATAGTCATATACTCTGCATTGTAACTGCACGCATGGCCTGTGCTGTGGAGTGTGCAGTGACAGTGCAGTGCTGTGCATCATCATGATCATGCATGCAGTGCAGTGTGCCAGCTGCAGCTGTCGAGCTGATTACTCAATGTCATTCACTTTGACACCAAATTCCGAAGCAGTATCAGGGACCAGATCACTGACAGCCGTTTCAGATATTTACACTGATGTTCAAAATCACTTTCATGAGGTGTTTTTTTCATTTGATCTCAAACTATCCCTTCATTTTGCCACAAATTATTGCATGAAAACATTGAGGATATCACGGCAAATTCAGAATTCACCATTTTGGTTCCCGAAGCTACCGCTAGAGAGTGCTGTCAAATGGTAGCTTCGGTAACGGGCGCCATTTTGGCTGGCAGAAAACTGACGGCCTGACGTCATTGCCGCGAAAACTGGATCACATGATCATCCACGGGTATGGATTTTTGAGTAACGGTCGATGATCATGTGATCCAGTTTTCGCGGCAATGACGTCAGGCCGTCAGTTTTCTGCCAGCCAAAATGGCGCCCGTTACCGAAGCTACCATTTGACAGCACTCTCTAGCGGTAGCTTCGGGAACCAAAATGAGAATTCACGCCCTGCTGCAGTACTCGATGACGTCATGAGTGACGTCAGACTAGTTCTACACCTTGCTATGACTGGTTTCCGGGTGTATCGACAATGTTGCCATCTTTCGCAAAAAAGAAGAACTGAATACTGGAAGGGCGTGGCAGGTGTGGCTGGAGCGGTTATCCAAGTATTAAAATGTCTCCAATAGAGTGGTTGCTCATTGTCTCCCCAATCAGGGTGCAAATTCCTCTGATCTGGGCCGACCCATTGCCTAGAATAAAGGGTAAAGAGGCATACGCCGCACCGTGACCAGTGACAAGTCGTATAACTAGTCTGGTTCAGAATCACACGACGGAGCATACTCCACGACAGCGTTGAAATTTTTTGATAATTGGACGAAAATTTTAACACTGCCATCGAAACTAAATCGCCATCTTGAAATCCTGACGTCATCGTCGGCGGGCTAGTCTATCACGTGATGAGAACTTCATTTTCAAAATGGTATTATTTGCAGAAAACAGTATTTATCTTGTCGAAAATGAGACAGAATAACTTTATTATTACTTTACATCTACTCAACCGTTGCTTGTATCACTCTATACCTTTATAAACCTGTCTTCAACGATCTATATTGTAAGCGTAGAAAACGAGTGATGGGGTGACCGCTTCACAAACAGAAGAATTTCTTCTGTTCCTTCCGCGCGCGTACTACTTTTCAAGATGGAAACCTACCACCGTCACTAGTGGCGATATGATTGACGTCATTGCACATATCGCCACCTAGCGTCAAGTTTGACGACGGAGAGGGTTAATCAAGTGGCGCCATCATGCCACACGTCAATCAAAAGTGTCATACCTCGTCTCCATGTGCCGTATCTCCCAAACCAATCTGTACTCTACAATATCTGGGCGTATCCCTGGTAGCGAGGTCAGCACGTGCGAGGCAAACCACGTGACCTAAGCGCGGGCTTCTTTCGCGCACGCACAATCGCGCATCGGCTGCTTCAGAATAAATTTCCAAACGGCAAATGGCAAGGGCCTATCTCCCGATTTTCTCAAATTTTTCGTGGATTTTGACGGTAAGTTCACCTTTTTGCACATGAAATAAATGTGCGACAACCTTAGAATTACTTTTATGACACATAAGGCAAGTTTCGGCCCCAAAAAGTTGTGAAAATCCCATTTTATCACGAGTTGAAATATCGGCGTTTGAAAAACCCGCCATCACTGCACACAGCATGCACGTGCCGGGCTGTCACTGACGTGCGTCAATAACGGGATACATTGTTTCATATGGACAAAAACCTGCCCTAAATGTATCGCACGAAGACCTGACGTGCTGATATACTTGTTATTCACTCTGGGCTGAAGATTTTCTTCATATTTTCACGTTTTCACCGTGTTTTGACGGGCAGATGGATTGAAAACCGTGTAGGCCTAGGCCATTCTTTTTCCAGCACGACGCGCACACCACGCGGCTGACTTATCAGGGGCGTAGCTAACTTTAATGGCCGGGGGAGGTATTGATTGAGTCTGGAGGGGGTCTGGGGGTCCTCCCCAGGAAAAAAAAGAAAATTTACATCCTCTCAGATGCATTTTCCGTGGTGGCAACACAAGTTGCCATGTGATTCCCACGCGACAGTGACAAGGCCATGTAGGCCTATATTTGTGCAAATGGTTTCAGGCGCTCAGAAATAGTCCTTTTAAACCTACAAAGCAGATGCCACTCCTTTATTCCTTGAATTAATAAAAAATCCTATACGAATCTATCATCCCAATAGGCCTACCCCATTGCAATTTCTACTTGAGGACTGCTTGGGACCCCAATTGTAGCATGTGGGCCCAACCATTTGTTTATGCATGAATGCGATCATAACTTTTATTCCTTCTTTCTCTAGGGGCTGATGCAAGGATAGATCTGCCTGTAGGACCTGGTGTGTGTGAGGAGAAGGCACAGAAAGGTTTACCTTAGGCAATGCTTGTGTTCTGAACTACCAGAAAAGGCCTCTCGAGGTCCCCCAATGCTCAAACTTGGGTTTTTTCGAATTATGCATCTCAAAAAGTAGTCCTACTACAAAACAAATCCAGTTTAATTGAGCTTGGGTCTGTTCTCAAGTGAAGTGGTCACTTGAAAGACAACTTGATTTCATTGGGTTCCATTCAGATCGCCTGAGGTCCATGGTCATCCCTGATGAGGTGTGGTCCGATGGAGTACTGAATGAAACACTTGTCTTCAAGGTGTTCCAAATTGGGGGCATATTNCACCAGTGATGGAGGGAAGTCAGTGGTGTCCATGTCAACTCAGTGGTTTGGCCATGTCAATGAAGTCAGTGGTGTCAATTCGTATGGTATGTTGCCGGCATGAAGTCTTGGTCCATGGGTGCCAAACCCTTGTGGAAAAGATGGTGAGGTAAGGAAATAGGTGAGTAATATATAGAATGGTCAGATTTGGGCTCTTGCCCTCTGCATCCAATCTCGTGGAATTTGTCTCTGCTGTGCTGTCTGGAGGAGACAGTTGTCTTTGCTGGATGTGCCAAGGATGGAGTGAGCCAGTTGCCAAGCAAAGATGGATGAGATGATGCTGTATGGATGAGCCAAGGATGGAGGGGGTGCTAGTTGCTACATGACCAGGGATGGATGGAAGTCAGTGGTGTCCATGTCAATTCGAACGGGATGTTGTCATGAAGTCTTGGTGGGTGCCCAACCCTTGTGTGGAAAAGATACATGTAGTTAGGTAAGGCAACAAGGTGAGTATGGTATGGTATGGTTAGATTTGGCTCTTGCCCTCTGCATCTAATTGTGAAACTTGTCTCTGCTGTGCTGTCTGGAGGAGACAGTTGTCTTTGCTGGATGTGCCAAGGATGGAGTGAGCCAGTTGCCAAGCAAAGATGGATGAGATGATGCTGTATGGATGAGCCAAGGATGGAGGGGGTGCTAGTTGCTACATGACCAGGGATGGATGGAAGTCAGTGGTGTCCATGTCAATTCGAACGGGATGTTGTCATGAAGTCTTGGTGGGTGCCCAACCCTTGTGTGGAAAAGATACATGTAGTTAGGTAAGGCAACAAGGTGAGTATGGTATGGTATGGTTAGATTTGGCTCTTGCCCTCTGCATCTAATTGTGAAACTTGTCTCTGCTGTGCTGTCTGGAGGAGACAGTTGTCTTTGCTGGATGTGCCAAGGATGGAGCGAGCCAGTTGCCAAGCAACGATGGATAAGAAGATGCTGTATGGACTTGCCAAGGACAGGCGGG
This sequence comes from Notospermus geniculatus, assembly GCA_002633025.1. Classification (NCBI taxonomy): domain Eukaryota; kingdom Metazoa; phylum Nemertea; class Pilidiophora; order Heteronemertea; family Lineidae; genus Notospermus; species Notospermus geniculatus. Next base: position 100,887 of record NMRB01002344.1, read on the forward strand.
ATGCAGTTGCTGTGGTTACCAGAGATGGATGGAAGCCAGCGGTGTCCATGTCAAGGCATTGTTATGGTACATGGCCAAAGAGTCTTGGTGGGTGCCTACCCCTTGGGGCAAAGATGTGGTAAGTGAATAAGGTATGTATGGTATTGTCAGATTTGGGCTCTAGCCCTCTGGATCCAATCATGTGGAAACTTGTCACCACACTGCAGCCTGGAGGAGACAGTAAAGTGTCTTGGCCAAGGACAGAAACCAAAGATGAGAGTGTTGCCAAGGACCAAGGCAACTGATGGACACTTTGACAATCTGTTTATGACAGACAACAATCAACTGATCTCTCAAATGAATTTGTAACTTTCATGAAGCATTCCTTTCTGATGAGTTGTTCATTGATGATGACATTTATAGATGGCGCTGTCATTTGCTGGGTTAGGATCCTGTGAATATTGAATTTGCTCCAGATCAGCGTCTCAGGATTGGCAGCGTTTTCCCTCCACCTGTTGGCTCTCCACCTCCCTCCCCCTCTTCCGCC